>VDFB02025706.1:0-95915 GCA_007258455.2 Sequoia sempervirens
AAATTGGTCAAAATGGGTTCCTAGATATGCATTGGGTTTGTGGAGATACAAAATGGTTGAAGAAGAATCACCCATTTTAGGGGTTTGGAAACCTACTAGAAATGTTGTCTTGATTACAAGAAAGAATGTGAAACTGAGAAAATAGGGATATGTGTGATTGTTCTTGGTTTGAAACTATCGAAGTGATGTTGTTAAAGATGTCTCAAGGTTTGGGATAAGTTTAGAAAGAAGAACTTGTTGATTTGATGATTTGAGCAATGTGGAATCAAGGAGCAAATGGTGTCTTGGGTGTGAATATGAAAAGTTAAGTGTTTCAGAGTTTTCCAATGGTGTTTTTGCTTTGAACCAATCAATTTAATAATGTTCAAGGTGTTTTTAGGGTCTGTGGTGAGTTGGTAACCTGATTTGGTAAATTGATGCTTGGTAGCCTTGTAATTTCAAGAGAAAATGAATGCATTACGTTCAAAAGATAAGTGAAAATTTGGTGATTGTTTGAGTGGATCTTCTTAGTTTATGATTAGGGTCAAAATTACCCTTAAGGTTTGTTGATTTTGGTAGATGTTATGCATCAATTGGTATTAGAGCTATTTGATTTGGTGTTTGTTAAGTTGTTGAGTTGTTGGTTGCAGGTGCTTGATCCATCTTAAAGTTGCAGAGAGGAAGAGTTCTAAGGAATTGTGTGTTGGTTACAGACAAGGATGAGTCTATGTTCACCATCCTCCAATGGAGATTAAGCTGGGGAGAAGGTGCAAAGAGAGTGAGGCCACTAAGAGGAAGAGTGGTAAGTGCATCTTCCACGATCTACTGTTGGGTAAGATGGATGGTTTATTGAGTTTGTGTGGTGAGCCAGTGAGGGAGATGGATATCTATCTTAGAAGCACTTGAGTTTGCAGCCATTATGAGAGTTGTAAGTTGATTTGAGAGTACTCCATTGATGGGAGTAGATGAGAAGATGAAAAGATGATTGGTCAGAGAAGGTCAAGGATGAGTTGTTGGAAAAGAGGAAAGATTGATTAGAAAGGCAGTGTGAAAGGATAGTCATGTGTCCTTTGGTCGAGAAAGATTTAGAGGAAATTTCAGTGTTGATAAAGAACAGTCTTGTGTCCTTTGATTGGTGAGTTTGATGGCAAAGCCAATAGAAGACATATTTTGAAGATAGAAGGGTAAATGAAACAAAGTGGAAGACAAGGCCAAGGAGTGAGTTTGAGTATGCAAGAAGAGGAAAAGAGTGGACAGTTAAGGATAAAGTTGGTAGAAGATTGTTGTAGGTGTCAAGGAAGGTTCTACATTAGTTTTAGAAGGTGGGAAGGTTTAAGAATATACAAGGATAGTTTGCAAAGGAAAAATATATAGACAAGTGAAGATAGAGTTGAAGGAAAATATAAAGGAAGTGAAGGATTCAAGATTTCCAGAGGAAGCAGTCCAAGACAAAGTTGATATGAAGATATGAAGAAGCAAGGGTGAAGTAATTCAGTCCTCAAAGGGACTTGAGGAATTTTTCTAGGCTGGTTGTTTGGTGCAGGAGCACCTTATGCACTTTATGCATTATATGCCTCTAATAGGAAATTTTTGTAAAGTTTGAAGTTCATCATGTAAAGCATGCAAAGAAGGTCATGTTTAGTCCATTTTCAAATGTAATTAATTCACTAATAGGTCTCTAGGTGGCTAAAGAAGTAATGTGGGAAAAGTTGTCATTTGTTGTAAAAGATGTAAAAATGCAAAAAAGTGCACAAATCAAGAAGTTGAGTCATGGTTGGGAGAAAGAAGGTTTGATCGGTTGACGAGGAAGGGACATTTATTCCAACTGATGTAATCATCTTATAAAATCATGGTGAAGGCGAGGAAAAGCACTGATTTTGTATTCTTGAAACATTTTAGTAAATAAAGTTCCATGTTTCTATATTTTCTGCATTTTGCTTTTATTTACCAATCTTGTACAGACTGTATTGAATTCATTAGGCTGGACTCTTGTTTGGATTTCATAAAATAAGGTGTAAACCTTCCATTAAAGTTGATTAGAGAGGCTCTTATTGAGTTTAGGGTATGATTTAATCTCTTTCACATAAACTGGTTTGAAAACCCAGTCAAGGGTTTTGAGAGTCTTGTGAGGGTTAAATCCACCATCCCACTGTTGTAGGTTTAGTAGATTGGTGGGATGGATTATTTTGAATGTATTTAGGATGCCTTAAGTGTTGTGTGTGTTGAAAGGAACATGGAAGACAAGAATATGAAGTTTTGTTGCTGCTACAAGGGAAAATTCAGTGATTTCCATGCATTTGTTGATGCTATAGACTAGGGTTTGGTGAAATAATAGTTGTAGAGGCTTGGAGGCAGTTTGATTATCATGTGCAGACATATTCTAACTTGTTGGAAGTCTTGGAAAGTTGGTATGAGGTTTGGCAATCATACTTTCAATAAGCCCCTGTTTTATGAAGTCTTCAATGGCATATAATGAGGGTTTGTGTTTTATGACCTTTGAAAGGGCTTAAGTGGTCAAGAGTGTGGATTCAATAGTTTTCTAACCTAATTCAATGTTTTCCAGGGTTATTTGATTTTTCAAGTTGATACAATGGTACTTTGGAAATTTGACCTATTTGGTGCATTTTGTTGCAGTACAGACAGTTTTAAGATTGATTTTTTCAAAGTAACTCTAAGTTTTTAATATGTGGAAATTGGTCAAAATGGGTTCTTGAATATGCATTGGGTTTGTGGAGATACAAGATGGTTGAAGAAGAATCACTCGCTTTAGGGGCTTGGAAACCTACTAGAAATGTTGTCTTAACTGCAAGAAAGAATGTGAAACTGAGAAAACAAGGATATGTGTGATTGTTTTTAGTTTGAAACTATCAAAGTGATGTTGTTAAAGATGTCTCAAGGTTTGGGAAAAGTTTAGAAAGCAAAATTTGTTGATTTGAGCAATGTGGAATAAAGGAGAAAATGGTGTCTTGGGTGTGAATATTGAAAAGTTGAGTGTTTCAGAGTTTTCCAATGGTGTTTTTACTTTGAACCAGTTAAGTTAATAATGTTCAAAGTTTTTTTAGCGTCTGTGGTGAGTTGGTAAATTGATGCTTGGTAGCCTTGAAATTTTAAGAGAAAATGAATGGATTATGTTCAAAAGATTAGCGAAATTTTGGTGATTGTTTGAGTGGATCTTCTCAGTTTGTGATTAGGGTCAAAAGTACCCTTAAGGTTTGTTGATTTTGGTAGATGCTCTACATCAATCATGCACTGCACACCTACCAAACTACCAAGGCCTCCCCAATAACAAGTGACAAAAATACATAGACATTATATCACATAAAACTTCATCATGATAATCACCTATCTTAAATTGTACTAGGCATTGTTCATTTACCAAAACTTTACGATCATCTTGCAACCAAGCAATCTTATATGGATGCGGGTGTCCTCTTTTTTCCAATTGCAACTTATTTAATATTTCCTCAAAAATAATATTTTCAGTACTACCACCATCAATAATAACATTACAAACTTTACCTTCACACATACATCTTGGTTTGAACAAGCTCTTCCTTTGATTTGGTTATTTTCCTTCATTCATCAGGACCCTTCTTAAAACAAGTACTTCTCCATCCTCTACCTCTTCTGAGTGTGAAGACTTAGTATCTTCCTCATTCACATTTGTTTCCCTTGCATTATTTTTAGCCCTCCGATGTGTCCACATCTAAAACAAGTTATTTTGTAATTTCCTCTTCCAAGTCCTCCACTTGATCTTCCTCTTCCTCTAAAATTTTGATCACAAGACTGATTTAAACTCTCACCTCTTCCATCCTTGCTTCCCTTAGTATCTCCAATCTGATTTCTTTCCTCAATTTTTTGCACATTAGTTTTACCCTTTCCTCTTTGCTTATTATCAAATCTTCTATTCATTCTTTCTTCAATTTTTTAAGGCAACTTGGTATGCATCCTCCATGGTTAGAACCCTCACTAATGTCATCTCCTCTTGAATGCTTGGTCTTAGACCATTGATATACCTTGCAACCTTCTCTTTGGTGGCTTTTAAATGCCTTGTCCGGATAAGAATCCTATGAAACTCCTCTGTGTACTCCTTCATTGTCTTTGTTCCTTGCTTCAATCCTTGCATTTTCTTGAGCAAATCCAACTCATAATCCACTGGAATGAATTGTCTTTTCATTTTCTCTACCATTTTGTCCCACCTTGTGATTTTCTCCTTCCCTTTTCTTCCTCTTTCCAACTAAATTTATCTCCAGTAGATTGAAGTGTGTCCCTTCAATCTTGTCTTGGAAAATCTTACTCTGTCCAAGTCTCCAACTTCTTCAAATTTGAAGTACTCCATATCATTTATCTAGTCTATGAGTTCTTCTAGATTCAAATTTCCATTAAAGGTAGGAACATCAATCTTTGGTCTTCTCCCTATTTTTGATAAGGCTTTCAACAACATATCATTTGCAACTGTTGCAGCTACATCTCTCTGCTCACTTGTTAGGCTAGCATTCTCTAAGGCTTCTTCTTCCTCCTCATCACTCTCTGGTTCCCTTCTCTATGCAAGCCCTCTTATTATTTTTTCTTGAAGTGTTTCCACTTGTCTTCTCAAAGCTTTGAAATCATCATCATGGACAAATTTGCTCATTCTTCCTCTTCCTCTACCTCTACCACGATGGGCTCCTCTCCCATTCATTTTCTCCAACACCCACAACACACAAATCCTGATGTAAACTGCCTCTCTTTGGCGGTCTGTTCACACACTTAGAATCTTCCTACTTTGATACCACTAATGTAGAGAGATTGATACTCTATAATCCCTCTCTAAAATCCTCACAACAATAGCTTAAACAAAATAAAGAAATTGCAAATTGAACTCAATAGATTGTTTGCACATGAAACTAGTGAATTGTTCTATTAAATAAATTTGGTTAAAAATGATTTTCAGTCATTAATGGATTGATGAACAACAAATAAAACCCATACAAACATTTGATATGCAAATGAAATACATTTAAACACAATTTATGCTCAACTATGTGGTCTTTTGCAAATTTATTCACTTTCCAACACCTCTCCACCTGCAACACCTGTAGCTTCAACCTATTGTTCTAGAACTTTAATGGACCGTTGTAAATCAGTCAAACACCCAAGAATGCTCTTCCAGAGAATGTTATGCCCTCCTTTTCCTCTTCCTTCAATTCCTCTTCAAAACCTCCCTTAATGAAAATTGATTTTTCCTTTTCTTAACTCCTATTGTCATGGAATTGATTTCACATTCTTTATTTTTACCTCTCCAATATGGCATGCCTATCCCTATAGCTACACATTAAACTCCTCAAAAAGCAATTAAAATAATTAAAAATCCATTTCCAACACCCCTCTAAAGATAGGAGTTTTTCAGTTTGTTCTCCTCTTTTAACTCCTGAAAAAGCAAGAAAGTAAAAGCAAGCCTAGACGCTCATATCCTCAGTTCCTACTTTTTAAGGATCATGGTGAAGTGTTTAAAACTCCATATTTTCAATCCCAGTGCCTCATATAAGCTTTCTAGTATTTTTTAATTAAATAAATTAAAAACTATATTATGCTTTTTCACCCACTATGTCAACTTGTCAATGTGCAAAGGAAATTATTTGACAAGTTTAATTAATCAAAGATAAATCATTTGCCACCATTTTACATGAATTTCAAACCCAAATTAACGCACTCCCAAAATTGAAAAATGCTCAACAAAATTGAACATCTTTGGATTGACACAGGATTGCCAACTGCCATGGATGCTCCTACATCAAAAGGGTTGCTACCTTACACATTTCATATAAATAAGAGCACTAAACTCATTGTAAATGGATTCAAAAACCATATAATTTTAGAATATTACCCAAGACTTTGATATTTAGGCATCCAAGCTTACTATGATAGGTTGCAATTATATATATTTTAAAATATTCAATAAAGGTGTCATGGAGCTGTTTTTCTTTCGACATCTAAATTCCAAATGAATGGTTTGACTTAGTGTATTCACTCTAGTGTTAAAATTATTACATGTTGCATATTAAAAGTTGTGCTTTGTTAGATCTAGAATACTATAATTCTTGTATAAGAAAAATTTGTTGTATAAGGAAAAGGATCAGTCTATTTTGGCTTATCAACTATTTTATTTTTTATATTTTAAATTTTTTCTAGCCCCCTTTCATCCGAAATAATAGTAGATAGCACTAGAATAAAAGGTCAACCTTCTCTCAAGGTTGAGATGTAAAATGATTAAGACTTCAATTGTTATTACTAGTTGTAGAGACAATAAACTATTTTAAGTTTGGCAATCTAGAAGATGAACAAAAATGTTGAAGGTGGAGAAGAAGAATAAATAAAATTTGAATATGGTGCTTTTCAATGATCATATTGTTGAGATAAAGGACAATGGCAAGAAGCCTAAGAGAGTTGACTGAGAAGAATAAAGGGAGTTTAGCCTATGATCAAAATCACGGAAGGGGACCTATTAGCTAAAATTGACATAAAAACAAAAGGAAGCATAGAATGATACCTAGTTTCCTAGTAAATTCTCATAGTGAATACAGTCAAGAATTCCCAAATACACAAACTAAGGAGATCTTTACACAAAGGTAATTGAAGAAAGCTTGGAAGTATGCCCTAGTAATGTTGTATTGAATTCTAGTTAATGTACAAAATGGGTTGCAATATTTGTACTCTACTCTATTAGCCCTGGGAACATGCCCATGTGAGATCAACAAAGTAAAATCTAAATTGCAGCTTTCTCTATAGGATGTCACTATATAATGTGCCAGTTTTCATTGCTAAGATCAAATCATTAGTTTAATTTGATACACTTCTTCATTTGAACATCAAAATAGAGGTAGTGAAATTAACAATTGAGTTAGAGGTGCAGAACAAATGGAAGATCCTCTAAACAAGATTATTAAAACCTTTGGAAAAGTATATTGAGAAAATGGTCGATCTATTGATTGAAACAAAATTTGCACAAATGACCAATGTCTAGAGTAAGTTGCTTTCTCAATCATAGTTTGACAATGTAGTAATGATCTTCATGGTGATGTTAAAAAAAGAAATGGTGGAAGCTTAGCACATATATATATTCATGATGACAAGAGCCAAAAGATTTGAGAACAGCAAATTGCTATAGAGGTTATTACCAAGGTTATTCAAGAGGGGAAACAAGCAATGAGTTTGGTGGAGATAATTTTCAAGAGACAATTGGTTTTCAACTCTCATATCAATGTAGATTTCTATATGTGCAAGGTGAACTGTGTGCCACATATTCTCAATTCTCTAACATTGTGTACTCTTGGGCATTGTGCCCCTTGAAGCTTTAATTAAACTTTTGCTTTGTTTTAGCTATGGGGTGTGATGTTATTCTGCCAATTCTTTTTGTTGTATGTTTCACTTTGTTGATGATGATGATGCCATATTCAACAGAATAATAATAAATGAGAACAATATTCTAGCTTCTACCAGTGCCACTTGGATTTAGAACAAAAAAGTGCTTAAGAAGTCCTCTTTTGCAATAAGAAGAACACCATTGAAACCAAATATATATTTTTTGGGGCTTGGAGGTTGTAAGATCACGAGGAAGTATAAATGGGAGAGAAATCTGACTGTTGGGATCTACCACAATAGTAAACACAAGTCAGGGAGAGCACCAAAGGCAATCCTTCTACAAAGTGATGTATTTTTGTAGAGACTTAACCACAATCCTCAATAAGTGGTTTGCACATGATGCCACAATAACATAGAACACTAAAGAATTGTATGGCATGACAAGTGTTGAGAAAATTGTATTAATTTGTGCTCACATTTTGCATAAATAGCCATAAATTATGATTCCTCATTAGTGCAAAGAGGGAACCAACTATATAGCATTTTCCCACAACCACTTCAATTATGAACAAGAATATACTACTGAGTTTCTCATCAATATTTACGGAAGATCCAACAATTGGGTACATATCAACACCATCCCTGATCCTTTTATAAGATAAATTCAAAATGATTATATGATAAAAGGGCCACCTTAATGCAACAACTATAATAATGGCATGCACAACATAATGCATTATACAGATAACATTCTTGTTTAGCAAGGGTTTTTACCAAACCTAAATTGACACATGCACACATAGACAACAATATTTTTACTTAAGAGTAGCACAAGAGCCAATACATATAATCCCAATTAGAGAGGAAGCTTCTTTGGGCCCATACATATAATATTATCTATAATCTCGAAGGACTTCTCACTTCAGAACTTTTAAGGCAAATTTAAAAGATACAACCGATGTAGAGAGGAAGGTTTGTAACCATACTCTTTAGGAAAAGAAACTTAATCTGAGACCTTAAATCAATTCGCCTATCCAAATATGATCAGGATTCAGAATTAGTGCTCTGAAATTTCTTATAAGATTCTGGCACCATTTAAGAAATAAGATCTTTGGAAAATTTTACCCCTCTTCAAAACAAGTAACCTTTGGATCCAAAAACAAAATCTGGTCGTCAACCTTCACCTTCCAACTCTTAGTAATCCAATCAAGGGTGCTTTGGACACAAAATGGTCAGCTAGCTACATCTAACTCAATATTGAATTTCATTATTACTGCAGGTCACTAATGACAACCTTAAGATGGCCCATTGAAAGAAAACCATTTACCATTCTGCATGAATTCCATCTGGGTTGAATAAGATTTGCCGAAAGAACTTTCAGTGACAGCCTCATAGAATGAAGTGAATTTGAGGACAGATCCCCCTCTTTGAAAGCTCTGCTACTATTGAGTAATCTGTACCCGTACACACAAATTTCAGTGAAATTACACAAACAAGTATTCCTGATTCTAGTAAGGAATCCTCTTGGATTTTGCCACCTACAATTTTTCTACAAGTGTAGAAGTTCTCGATTGTGCTTCTTCGATATTTTACACACATGATAGCTAAATATTTCTCCTCCTTTGTTCATAAAATATATTGATATTTGATACATCCTCTTTTACTTTGTAGTTCTTTACCACGACATCCACTGGTTTTCTACCTTCGCTTGATTTGAATACAGAATATAATGTAGAAAAATAATATCCATGTTTGGGATACCTTCAGTTTCCTTTCTCTGTATTTGTAATGTCCTATAAACCCAAACGAGGATTGTTACTTTTTTACTCATTGTGATATCTAAACTTATAAACAGATATCTAGAAAATTAAGTTTATGACCCAACTGGTTTTCTACCTTCGCTTGATTTGAATACGGAATATAATGTAGAAAAATAATATCCATGTTTGGGATACCTTCAGTTTCCTTTCTCTGTATTTGTAATGTCCTATAAACCCAAACGAGGATTGTTACTTTTGTACTCATTGTGATATCTAAATTTATAAACAGAGATTTAGAAAATTAAGTTTATGATCCAAGGAGTCAACTCAAGCCAACCCAAAAATTAAAACCGTGTGAAAAAACCATGCAAGCCATTGACCGATCTAGGTTTCAAAATAGTATTTTTAACACTCTAGATTCCATGTAACATCAAGTGTTTTGAGGAGCAGATTTACCAAAAACACTAATTAGGAGCAGCGTCATTCATGGACATGCCCCTTGAACATAACAAAGCCTGATGAGGCCTGCTTTATGTCAATTGTCTTTGCCTGAATAATTAACTTTACATTGGAGTTACATAATGGTTTGCTGTACATAATTGCACTATGATCTTCATACACTATAGATACACCAGTCTCGTTTAACTAGATACACTTTGAACACCAATATAGTGTGCTAAAAATTGTCTACGGAGCTCATCCTCATTTGCTCCAGAATGTGAATGAAGAAGTTCTCCTTTCTTGTAAAATCGGAAATTAGGAACTGCCCTCACACCCCATTTTCTCATCAATGCCTGTAACAAATCCATAAACAAAATATCAAAACCAAAATAACTGGATAAAATTAAAAGCTCATTAATTTTGCATGAGAATAATTTAGTATAGGATAGCCTTTTCCCAAGTTCTGAACCCAAGAGACCTCAAGATCAAAATATAATGCAGTAAGAGCCTTATAAAAGCAAGCCTAAAATGATCCAAATGCTGGATAAGAAAATCAGACATTATTAAAAAAGCAATAGCAGGACAAGGTTTCCTAAGAGAAAAGCCTAATACAGTCATTATTTATGACAGTGGCAACATGCCTCCTGTTGGATTAAGTCTTCTTGCAAGTTGTTCAACAAGGTGGTTCTGTGGAAACTAAAGGTCTGAAGCCTCAAATATCCTTCAGACCTAGCAGCTTCGTCGTAGAAGTCTGTAGTACTGTGCCACGAGGGCTGTATTTAGAGAAACCTTCAACAATATCAAGGTATATGTATCATTGTATAGTGTGTTTCTTGTAATACGATCTCCTTTGGTAGACTTATTAGTTATTACACAAAGTATCAGCAAGAGGCACGTTCATATGAATTTAAAATTTCAAGGATTGACGAAACAGTCTTTGGGACAGCTCCTTGCATTTTTCAATTGAAGTTAATTTGTGCCTAGGCTTATTTCTCTGTATATTTTTGACTAGGTCTTTTTGGGTACAATTTAAGAGTGCAAAAAGGAAACATAATGTTTGAGGCAGAATTTCAATAAGGGTTGCTTTGCTTGCCAATCAATATTAAGAAAGTAGAGAGTTATCTTAAGGCTCAGAATATCCCAACAAAGGAAGGATCTGCTCAATAATAAGTTCAGGCAATTTAGGCGTGCCAATGATTTAGAGAAATTGGTTTATTGGAAAATTAGATGACAGAGGAAAGCAGGTCGTGTTTGGGAAAACTTGTGGGTTGGACTGTCCCAATGAAGCTTGTGTGGGTATACAAATGATAAATACAAAATATTATGCTTGGGATAAATGTGTGCATTGTGCTGTCTTATAAGACAAAATATAACAGGATGGAAATAGTTCCTACAAGTGCACTTAAGGGAAACTGATATAGATACGTGGACACAGGAGAAAATTTATGGTTTTGATCTGTTAAAAAGTGCAAACTGAATATTAAATCCAGGTCATTGAGATTTTGTCCAAATGTTCCTTAGACATTTTCTGTGGATATGATTAAGCAGGAAATTACATAGCCTAGGAACTTTCTCTAGTGCCTTCAAATCGGACATGCACCAAATGCAAGGGACATTTTTTAATAACTTATTCCTATCCACCAAATGCAAGGGTTAGTAACTTCTTCCTATGCTTAATTCTTACAAGAATGCCTTAAGAGATTTGGAATTATAGTTCCATGGAGATGTTAGAATAAATTATATTCTTATATATTAATGATCAATGTCATGTATTTAATAGATTAGATATTTTCTATTTGTTAGGTTAGATATTTTCTGTCAGTAGGTAGATATTTAATATTTACAGTGCTTTATGCACTCTATAAATTGTAACCTCTCTTTTTATGTTAATACAAGAAGTAATTTACCATTTCATGGTATCAGAGCAGAAAAGAACCAAAACCCTAAAAATTCATGGGCCTATCTGTAGCCATAATTCGAATTTTTTCTGTCCTAGGATTTCTGTGAGATTTTGAAGATTGATTTCTGCAGGTTTTGTCTTTGAAAATCGAGGGTTTCTGATTCACGTTTTTTTGTGAATATTTTTTCTGGAAAAATCGTGGCTTTGTGTTGAAGATTTTCGTCTTTTGGCCACGTTTTTTCAAAGCCCTTCTGGTCACGATTTTCAGTTCGCAGATTTAAAGTCATTTTTCTGGCCGTATTTTCTGAAACGCGTTTTTTTTCCTGGGCGCGACTGTTCTGCTCTAGCCGCGATTCTGGGCTCTTTCTGGTCGCTTTTTTCGAGTTTATTTGTCTGTGTTTCTCAGACCTCTTTGGTGGCTACGTCTGGACGCATTTTACTGCCTCTTTCGCCCGCATTTTGAAGGATTTTCGTGCAAAAATCTACCCGAGTTTTTCAGACGTTTTTTGAGCACGATTTCTGGTGTTTTTCGTGTTCGAACTTGGTCGCCTCTTTCTGCAACCTGGTCGCCTAGGGTTTGGCATCTCTTTTGCTAAAATTTCGTGCAGATTCGAGCTCTTTTTCTGCATTTTTTTCTGGTTTTCATGACGGCTAGGGTTTCTGCGTGCTTCACCTAGGGTTTTGACCAGTCTTTTCAAGTCGAAAAATTATTTTTATTTCAGATTCCTTCTGGGTTTTCCGAGATCTCAACTGGGTCGTCATCCATTTTTTCTGGGTACCTCGTTTTTTGTGCATCGAAATTTGTGCCTCAGTTTGAAGTCGAATTTTTTTTTTGATCGCAAATTCCTTCTGGGTTTTGCGAGATCTCAACTGGGTTGTCACTAGATTTTTCTGGGTACCTCGTTTTCCGTGCCTCAAAATTCGTGTTGTCAATTTTTTTTGGGTATTCTTCCATCCTTCTGGGTTTTTATTTATCTATTCTGGGTTTTCAATAAAACCTCAAAATCCGTGTTCGGGTTTCTGTATTTCTATTTTCTTTGCATTATCTTGCCTTCACCAGTTTGACCGCGAGGTACATGATGGCATCTCTCACGAACATAATGCTCGAAAGCAGCCAGAAGTTCAATGGGAAGAATTACAACACCTGGAAGCAGCGTATGCTGACGATCTTTGAATATCGTTGTCTCGATCAGGTCGTCTTGGGGCACTCACCTCGACCCACTGTAGCCGGAAAGGATCAGGACAAATGGGATGAATGCAACCGAGAAGCCATCATGCTCATCAAACTTTCCGTCACTGACGATCAACTGCCACAAGTGCCGTCAGGGAAAACAGCTGCTGAGGTATGGACAACTTTGAAGGATCTTCATGAAACGTCAGATAAGAGTCGTGCATTTTTTCTTAAGAACATGCTTTTTTCAATAATGATGGACAAGAAGCACACTACTCTTCAAGAGCATCTGACAAAGATCAAGGAGATTCGGGACTAGCTGGAAGCCATTGGACGAAAGATGGAGGAAGAGGACATGGTCGTCATTACTTTGAAGAGTTTGCCAAAATCGTACGAGCATTTCATTGAAACGCTCAATATTACTTCAACAAATGTTGACTTGAAGTTTTCAGACTTGTGTAACAAGCTTCTACAACAGGATCGTTGGAGACAGCAGTTTGGAAGCAATACCAGTTCATCCTCCACAGAACAAGCGTTCTCTGCCAAATTTTCAGCTAAGAACAAAGGGAAGGCTCAGTCTTCTCAGCTGAAAAGCTCTGGTTCTTCATAGGACAGCAAGAAGAAAAACGTTCAGTGCAATTATTGTCACAAATACGGTCACATTAAGGCTGATTGTCGCACTCGGTTGGCTTCTGAACAAAAGAAGCAGGGAGGATCTCAACAGAAGGCACATGTCGCTGAGCACCCTGAGCAGAAAGAGTCTGCATTCTTTGCATTTATGGCCAAGAGAACTGCAGATCCAGTACATTCTCCTGCTTGGTATATCGATTCTGGGGCTTCGCGGCATTTTACTCATCGTCGGGATTGGTTCACCAAGTTTGAACCATTCTTAGATTCTGTCATTTTCGGAGGAGGTGAAGAGTACACAGTTGCTGGTAAGGGCACTGTCCAGATTCACTCAGGAGGAAGAAATCTGCTCTTTCTCGATGTCTACTATGTTCCTGGCATGGAACATAATCTCCTCTCCGTCAGTCAGATCATGCGGCATTCTCCCCAGTTAGATGTTTTCAGTTCGTCCACCTGCAGCCTCATTGATAGGGAGACTCGTACAACAATTGCGATGGGACTTGAGGATCATGGTCTGTATCGATTTGCTGATTCCGGTGATTCTCAGGAGCACGCTCTCGTAGCCCGAAGTACAACCATCAGCAAACTTTGGCATCAGCGTTATGGGCACTTGAATGTCCACTACCTTTCAGTTATCTCAGGAGGGTCTTGTTGCTGGTCTACCTGAGATCCAAACTACAAATCATGGAGTTTGTGGAGCTTGTCAAGCTGGCAAGCAGCATCGGACACCGTTCTCGGATGGTGATTCTTGGAGAGCCTCCAAGGTACTTCAACTGGTTCACGCTGATGTATGTGGACCGATGAACACTCCTTCTGTTACTGGGTCCAGGTATTTTTTATTGTTTGTTGATGATTTCAGTAGGAAAATGTGGGTGTATTTTTTGAAACAAAAGTCAGATGTGTTCAGCACATTTCAGCAGTTCAATGCCTTAGTTGAGTAAAAATCGGGTTCTTCGATTGTTACTCTAAGGTCAGATAATGGGGGGGAGTTTTGTTCAACTGACTTCTCTAATTTTTGTGCTGCACACGGCATTAAGCGCCAACTTACCACACCCTACACCCCTCAGCAGAATGGTGTCGTCGAACGTAGGAATCGCACCATTACTGAAATGGCTCGTTCTATGCTCAAGTACAAACATGTACCTAAGAAATACTGGGCTGAAGCAGTCTACACTGCAGTCTACCTCCTGAATCGGTCACCTACATAGGCCGTTAAGAAGATGACTCCTGAAGAAGCCTGGTCAGGACGCAAGCCTAAGGTGGGCCATCTGAAAGCCTTCGGTTCTACCGTTCATGTATGGATTCCAGATGCCAAACATGCCAAGTTGGACTCCAAGAGCCAGACACTTATGTTTACTGGCTACAACGACAATCACAAAGCCTACAGGTTGGTTGATGTGGAGACAAGTCGTCTCATATTCAGCCGTGATGTTGTGATTGATGAGACTACTGGTTCCTTTGTTCCTACAACAAGTCCTGCGGATCAACCTACGAAGGTTCCTGATGAGGGTGTTCGTCTTCCTCTTGGTTCCCATGATGGGAGGGCTTCAGAGCATTCTGACTCTGAAGATGAGGAGTCCTACGGTCGACCTCGCACCACGACTTTCCTCGAGGATTCACATCGAGATGACTTTATTCCAGAAATCCCGAGGAGATCTGTTACTCCTATTCCAGATGTTGGTACTTCTACTCGTCGGCCTAAGTGGTGGGCCAAAACAATTGGCGATCTTCATGATGATGAACTCATTGAGGGCCGATCAACTCGTAGCAAGAGCAAGCAGCAGTCCACACTCAACTTCGCTCTTATGGCCAACATCCACAGCATCTACAAGCCTCATACATATTCAGAGGCTAAAGGAATTCCAGAGTGGGAACAGGCTATGCAGACAGAATATCATAGTCTTCTGAAGAATCACACCTGGGTCCTTTCTGATCTTCCTCCTGGGAAGAAACCTATCAGCTGCAAATGGGTTTACAAGGTCAAGTATCATGCAGATGGTACTTTGGATAAGTACAAAGCCAGATTAGTTGCTCGAGGATTCACACAGCGGGAGGGCATTGACTATGAGGAGACCTTCGCTCCTACTGCCAAGATGAGCACCATTCGTCTTCTTCTCACTATTGCAGCCCAATTTGGTTGGATAGTTCATCAGATCGATGTCAAGAGTGCCTTCCTCAAAGGAGATTTGCAGGAAGAAGTCTACATGACGCAGCCTCCTGGTTTCAAGGTTGCCGGCAAAGAACATCAAGTGTGTAGACTCGTGAAAGCGCTCTATGGACTGAAACAGGCTCCCCGTGCATGGTACTTCAAGATTGATCAGTACTTGGTTGATCATGGTTTTCAGCGCAGCCCTTCTGACAGTAATCTGTATGTCAAACACTCTGGTGATGATATTCTACTTCTTGTTGTCTATGTTGACGATTTGATCATTACTGGTAGTTCCACACATTTGATTGTGGCAATCAAACAAGCTTTGTGTCAGGCTTTTGACATGACAGATCTGGGGCTTCTCCATTATTGTTTGGGTATTGAAGTTTGGTAGACCGATGGTAGCATCTTCATATCTCAGTCAAAATATGCTAGAAGTTTACTTGACAAATTTCGGATGCAGGATTGCAAACTTGCTTCCACACCCATGGAGAAGGGGCTAAAGTTATCAGCCAACTCTGATTCACCTCCAGTCGATGAAACGACATTCAGACAACTAGTGGGCAGTCTCATCTACCTCGCTGCCACTAGACCTGACATCAGTTTTGCGGTGAGCTACATCTCGCTTCATGACAGCTCTAAAGGCGATCATTAGATTGCAGAAAGCGAGTCTTGAGATATGTTAAGGGCACTTCGATATGGCATTACGTATGGCAAATGCCAGGATCCAAAGCTGATTGGTTATACAGACTCAGATTGGGCAGGTTCAGTGGATGACAGAAAATCTACTTCTGGGTATGTCTTCAGTTTGGGTACAGGTGCTGTTACATGGACCAGCAAGAAGCAACAGGCAGTAGCCCTTTCCTCGACAAAGCAGCATGTGAGGCAGTTTGGCTTCGTAGGATGCTTTCTGACATGCACATGTCACAAGCAGGACCTTCTCCCTTGTACACTGATAATCAAGGGGTGCTCAAACTGGCCAAAAATCCAGTCTTCCATGAACGTACCAAGCATGTTGAGCTTCATTGTCACTACATTCGCCAACTGGTAGAAGACGGATCAGTTCAGCTGCAGTATGTTCCAACGGCAGATCAGACTGCAAACATTCTCACCAAGTCTCTGAGCCCGGATAAATTTGTAAAATTCAGAGGGCACCTTGGTGTTGTTGACGGATTGACCATTAAAGGAGGGTGTTAGAATAAATTATATTCTTATATATTAATGGTCAATGTCATGTATTTAATAGATTAGATATTTTCTATCTGTTAGGTTAGATATTTTATGTTAGTAGGTAGATATTTAATATCTATAGTGCTTTATGCACTCTATAAATTGTAACCTCTCTTTTTATGTTAATGCAAGAAGTAATTTACCATTTCAGGAGATAACATAAATACCAATTTCAAATCAAGGTACATATAAAGGTAAAGGTAAAAAATCTTTTAAGATCCAAGCCTCAACAACATGCTAACTTGGAGTATGACACTTGAGACCCACTTGCCATGATTAAGGGACATTCCCCTTTAAGTTTTGTATATTTTGAATTTTGTACCTCTTGGATTTTGACCTAATTGCAAAGTTCAGTAGTCTAGAGCATTTGCTCTCCATTTAGAGTAGAGCCGCATTTCCTGAGTCATGGTGAAACATCTCTATGAGGTGTCTTTTTGTTTTGATATGAGTACCTATCCTTTTATTCAAGATCAGGCGAAGTTCTTGTTTTAATTGTTAATTACTTTTTTCATTACATTTTGGTGCTAGTGGAGCTCAGTATTGTGAAGGAACTTGAGCCCTCGATCTTACTTCATCAAGTGGCCCACAGAACCCCATTAGCTATCAGAATTCTTCATCAGTTCAGTATTGCGCTAACCCTATGATAATGTTCTAATCCTACAGTTGGTGTAACCTTGAGTGAACTTCTTGGAGGATGTCAATTCAACATTGCACCATTGGTCACAATAATTCATGTAAGCAGTGGCGGGCCCATGTTTTAATTGACAGTGAGCTGAAGGGGCAATGATGTAAATAGGTAACATGTGGCAACCTCTCACAATTCCCTAGGGTTGTTTAAGCTTTTGGAGTTCTCACATTGCACCATTGGTCACCAGACTCCTTTTGTCAATGATGGGTCATCGCTCTGGCAAAGTATCTAAGGCGGGGTTCTCTTTTGATTGGGCACAGTTGCAACCATTAGACCAAAAGCCATGATATCTCATTGTGCAGCCCTGCATTCCATGGAGCTCGATATTGTTGTTGTTGGTCTAGAATCACGCCATTGGTTGAAGTAGCCAAATCAGTAGAAGGTGGGCCCTGAACCTCCTCAGGCAGTTTCATCCAAAATCATGCTAGAGGTGCCAACCATGCAATCATTATCAATTGGATGATCCAAGGGTCTACACATCGCCATGAACAATTTTTTCAAAATGTCAAAGGAGGATTGTGCAAGATGTTTGATCCTTTTGTGATCAACGATTGGGATCGTGAGCTCGATACTTGGTCTTTTGAAGTTCTCATTTGCAGCAGAAACAATTGGGCAGCCATCAATGCTCCATAATGCTACAGCCGTGGGAATTATGAGCACTTCTTGAAATTCAATGGGCATACACCTGCATTCAAGATGAATTTATGTATGCGAGTTTTCTCTTCCACTATGTTCTTCAATGGCAGCATTCATGAGATGAGTGGAAGAGTATTCTCAGCAAAAATTTGTGGCTCTGCACATTGTGGAATCGTCCTTGCACAATGCAAGGCATTCATTGCTATTTATTTAAGTATGCTTTTCATTGTTTTGTTTAGCATAAATAATAGCTTTTTTAATCATTGTTCTTTTAGAATATACTAGGTATGCCCATGCTTGTGGAGCTCTGCAAATTTATGTTATTTTCTCAAAGTACTTCTAATGTCAAAAGCCTTCACTTGTCCTGAAACACTCTAGTGAATGTGTGATTTTATAACTATACTGAATTGGTTAATCAATCTATAGAAGTTGTGATGATCTTCTCCTTCTTATTGTTTAATGAATTGGTTTTTTATTTTGTAGTCTCACGACTGCTTGAGTTGTAAATCCATTGAAGATTGTTGCACAACGTTTGGAATTAAAAAGTAATATGTTCATCCAGTGAATGATCCATGATTGTTTGCTTAGATTAGAATTCAATTTAGCATTTCCTTTCAGAGTTTTTCTCCCCTTTTTCTCCATGTAGAAAAGTAGATAGAAGTGCTCATTGAACATTAAAATGAGTCAGCATTTTAAACGAGTCTTGTGAGCCCTAGTAAACTTTGTGCCTACCTACACTATGGATAATAGAAAGCTCATAATAGGATCCATATGGTAATTATGACTCCACTGGTTTGGATACATGTATCATACATGACGAAGAGTAGTTTATACTGGAAGTTGATGCAAAAAAGGAAATTATCCAAAAGAAAGAAAAGAATCAATTCAAATTGTGGAATTTGTTCTTCTATGGTGCGAGATGTAGCAATGGTTTAGGAGTAGGTGTGTGTTTGGTACAAGATGTAGCAATGGTTTAGGTGTAGGTGCGTGTTTAGCCTCTCTTATGGGAAAGAAGACTCTCTGCTCATATAGACTCCATTTTAGTTGCACAAACAATGAAGCTGAGTATGAGTCACTTATTCATGGGCTTATACTTGCCAAAAAAATGGGTCTAAAGCAGCTATAGGTTTTTGGAAATTCTAAGCTAGTCATAAGTCAAGTAAGGATGATCATGGCGCAAAAGCTGTTAAAAATAGGATCATACAAGAATAGAGTATGGTACTTCCTTGATAGCTTCAAAGTCATCAACTTTCAGCTCATTCCCTAAGCTCAAAATGTAGAAGCTATTTCAACCCAAACAATGATCTTTTACATAATAGAGATCATGTAAAATGGTAATCAAACCAGCCATCCCCAATAATTGAGATCACTAGCAGATTTTCAATAGTGACGCGCAAATTTCTCTATTTGTGTAGTAATCTCAAGAGTTCGCCAAGCAGCTCTAGCTGAAAATTGAAGAAGGATATGGAGACCAGATTCTCTAGTTAAGGTCCAACAAGCTTCCCAATGGGTTGATCACCTTGGAAAGTCTTTTCAACTTAGATGGTGCAAGTGAGGATAAAAGGAAGTTCATGGTTGATAAAGGAGATTACACAAAAGTTGAGATAGCTCCCAAGAAAAGATTTTGGCAAAGTGTGTACTCAATGGGAGGTAGATTGGTTGGTTTATCTATGTGCTAAATATGGTCATGTTATGGCATGGAACTATGAAGAACTCAAAGGCTACAACAAAGGCATTATCCAACATACAATTGAGCTCTCTCTTGACACCAAGCAAGTGAAACAAAAGCAAAGGCCAACAAATCCTAAAATAGAGTCTTTGATGAAGTAGGAACTTACAAAGTTCATTGAATCCAAGATCATATTTCCCATCAAGAACTCTTCTTGGGTTTTTAATCTAGTTCCTATCCAAAACGAGAATGGAGAAATAAGGCTATTCATCAATTTCAAAAACCTAAATAGAACTTCCCCTAAAGATCATTATTCACTCCCACAATGTACAAGATATTGTTGGCAATAGCTAGTTTAGAACATATTTTTCTATTAGATGGATTCTTAGGGTACAACCAAGTTTGGGCCAAAGAAGAGGATCTACACAAAACAACATTTACCACTAAGTTGGGGACATTTTCCTATGGAAAGGTGCCCTTTGGGTTATCTAATACTAAAGCCACTTTTCAAATAGCATTAAATATTGCTTTTAGGGAACTCATTGATAAGATCATTTTTGATCTATTTGGACAACTTCACAATGTTTTCAAAAAGGGAAGATCTGAACTAAAGGGGTGCATGCAAAGTATCCATCTTTCAAAATAGCTTGCAGATTTAGTGATGTAGGAATCTTTGAACTTCTAATGACAATAATTGAGCCACGCCTATATCTACCCTTTTGTTAAGCATCCTTTGCATTTGGTGTGAGCTTACCATTTTTGGATACTTTGCATGCAACCCCTTTAGCTCAAATTTTTACCTTCATGCAAAGTTAACCATCTTTTGCATTTGGTGCGAGCTTACCATCTATGGTACTTTGCATGTCCCTTGAGAGAAGCTATGCCATTAGACAAACCTGAGACATTTCACATACCATTTCTTATGGTGCCATACTACTCTCTAGTACCAGTTTTATCTCATGTACTTCTCTCTTCCATGTACTATCACTCTTCCACATACCTTTGGGTATATAGGAAGGTGAGGTATATCAAAAGGTTTGGTATACTGAGAGAATTGCTCTTCTATACCATTACCATTCCATTGGTGTATTGGGTAGTTTGGCATTGTGGATCTAAGTAGATCCAAAGGTGCGAGTGATAAGATTTGAGCAATAAGAGTCTCTTTTAAGAGTAATAAGGAAAAACTTATAACCTTGAAACATATGAAAAATTGAATTCAATTTTCTTTTGTAGATTTGGTCATCATGACATGTCAAAGACTTTGTGTGGGCATATTGTACATCAATCTTAAGTACAAACAAGGTCAAATGCAATTTTTTCTTGAATGATATCAATGGAGGCATATATCACTTCAAATGGAATTTGATGAAGGAGCCAAGGCATGACACCGCTGCTTGCCCAATATGTCTTACAAATATCACATATCAAGCACAATAGGCTCTTTAGGCAATTTCTAATAGTAAGGCTAAAAAGGCAAGAACTAGGACAAAAGTGGCTTCTAATTTTCTACATGGTATGGGAAATACTTTAGATGAGGCAGCGGGTGCACAATAGTATTTGAAGGAGTCTCAATCAACACCTACTTCTATAGCAAACAACCCAAACACATGTGGAAGAAATGATAATTCTTTCTTTGTACTTTGTACTTTACTAGAATCCATAGTTGTCGCGAGACTAGTACTGGTACTAGTATGGGAAAGTAATACTTGTACCGGTACGAATTTTCTTTGAAAATAGGAGACGGGGGTACTTGGAGACGCCATTTTTTTTAATATAAATAAAAAAAATAAAAAATAAAAAATTAATAATTTATAGAAAATCTGAAAATAAAATTAGTAATTTATAGAAAATCTGAAAATATGATGACATTGAACTTTCAAAACAATAATTTAATCACTCTTAGATGCGTCAAATACATTATGCTTTAATTTTTAAAGTTTCAAATGTTTAAACTTTAAAGTTTTTTAGGTATTTTAGCGGGAGACGTCGTTTTCTACAGCAGGAGACGGTAGGGTACTCAGGAAACTTCGGTGGAAGTCTCCAGCCTCCTGGAGACGTCTCTGGAGACGGTACCGGTCTTCGAGACACGTCTCTGTCTCCAAGACGCATCTCCCGGAAACTATGCTAGAATCGCATACCACTATGGAGGGTATAGGATGGAGGAAGAATGTCCACAAGTAGGTGAAAAGGTGATTGTGAATTTTTAGTTCTAGTCTAGCCTACCTTTCCATGTTAATGAGTCTCCATATTGGCAGGGTATGGTGGATGCTATTGCAGTTCTAGGTTCTAGGTTCAAAGTCCCATCATACGAGACATTGTAATGTCCTAGTCAAAAAACAATTATGCAAATTAGATTTTTAACCTTCTGTAATCACTTATTATTTGGGACAATAATATCAGATTCTTAAAATTTAAATCAGATCTCAAATAACTAAGAGATAATTCATTGTTCACACATTATCATTATATTCACTTTCTAACTAGCAAACAACAATTAATAGATATAACTCCAGATCTTTCTCTTATTACAAATAAAGACTGAATTGCATTCACATAGTTTGCAACTTTAGCAA
This sequence comes from Sequoia sempervirens, assembly GCA_007258455.2. Lineage (NCBI taxonomy): Eukaryota > Viridiplantae > Streptophyta > Pinopsida > Cupressales > Cupressaceae > Sequoia > Sequoia sempervirens. Next base: position 22,165 of record VDFB02025706.1, read on the forward strand.
TTACAACAACATTAAACTTCCATGTACATACTCACAGCAACATAAAATCAAACCAATACAATGTGTCTATAATCTATGATCAATGAAGCTCTAATGCAACCTCCGAATTGAGACCAATCCCTAGCCAAAGGGGTTTTGTTCTCTGATCTCTACACTCAAACGCAAGTGCTCAATTGATTTTGGGATTGGGGTTTTTGTAAGGTGGTAGATGATGATGTTTGAATGGATGCACTCACCCTTTTATATCCATCACCACAATAACAGATCAGCCACAATGTGAAACCGCATCTTCCAATTTGAACAATGATTATAGATGGGAAAGATCCCACCTTAGAATGTTATGGTACCAAAACAAATCATTAAATGACATTAAACATGTGTTGGGGAGTTGGAAAGAGAATAGAATCAAAGGTGGAAATATCGGGGTTTAGGGGTTGGAACTACCACAAGATTCATACCACACATTGAGGTGTTGGGGGTCAAGCAACATGCATGCTAGTAAGGATAGGTCTGAAAGTATAACAAATACAAAAGAAAGAGTGGGGGGAGGATGGAAGGCATGACAGGATAGAGAAGTCTAAAACTCCAACAACAAGAAATGAAAAATGGAGTTGGAAGGAAAGACATACTCAAAAGGGAAAGACACACAACAAAATAGAAACAACAAAGACATATGAGACGAGGAATAGACCAGATAACTATAGACTTAAATTAAATAAAAATAGGACATGACAGACATTGAGAATTGATATGTTCAATGACACAATACAAGATGTTAAGGATGCTAATAAAAATCAATTAGAGTGGGGAAAGATTGGATGTGCTATAATGTTAGATGGGTAGATGGATAGAAGGAATTGAACTCTCATCAATTTTCTTGTCTCTTGTGATATTGGTATTGATCTTCTTGAAATCTATGGATGTACTAGATAGGTTAATATCCATAGCTGCAGTATTCAAATTGTTTAATGAGGCAGTCATGGATATAGGGCCACCAAATGTGGTTAAGATTACAACAAGCCATGTTGTTGCTTGTGTTGCTGCTAGAAGACACTTGATGGAAAAGTATCCCTTTGTATATTTTACCTTGTGCATGGAAAATTACCTTAATCCAACCATAGAGGACATTGGAAAACTTGAACAAATTAAGATGGTATTGCAAAAGTCTTGCACTATTACCAAGTTCATTTATAATCACACAAGGGTGTTTTGTATGATGCACTCTTTTATAGAGGGTAAGGAGCTAGTTTGACTAGGGGTGACAAGATTTCCTATGCACTTCCTTGCATTGTAGACTCTTTCCTAGCAAAAACTGAATTTGAAGCAAATGTTTGTTTCAAATGAGTGGATGGAGTTTGACTTCACCAATCAGATGGATGACATTGGCAAGATAATTTTTTTAAGAGCTTTTGGGATGTAACAAAATAGGTTGTTGAATTTTAAGAGCCTCTAGTAAAAATTTTGAGACTAGTGGATGGGGAGAAATCCCACATGGGCTATTTGTATGAGGCCATGGATAGGGTCAAGGAGGTAATGAGGGCTAGGATAAAAATAACAGGGACAAGTACATGCCATTGTGAGACATACTTGGTAGGCGATTGGATCGACAAGTGCATTCTCCTCTCCATGCCATTGGATACTATCTAAATCAGTTGTTCTATAGCCTTTCATTCACTGATGATTTTGAGGTTACACAAGGCATGGAGAAAATGTTCCCTACCCCAACAATGTAATATGTAGTTTTGGCAAAGTTGATGATATACAAACAAGCAAGGGGTTTTTTCTCAAGTATGGTTGTTGTGCAAGGCAAGAAGACCTTCAAACCAGTTTGATTCCATAAAATTTTGAGTGGATGGAGTTTGGCTTCACCAATCAAATGTATGACATTGGCAAGATAATTTTTTTAAGAGCTTTTGGGATGTGACAAAATAGGTTGTTGAATTTTAAGAGCCTCTAGTAAGATTTTTGAGACTAGTGGATGGGGAGAAATCCCACATGGGCTATTTGTATGAGGCCATGGGAAGGGTCAAGGAGGAAATGAGGGCTAGGATAAAAAATAACAGGGGCAAGTACATGCCATTGTGAGACATAACTGGTAGGAGATTGGATCGACAGGTGCATTCTCCTCTCCATGCCATTGGATACTATCTAATTCCGTTGTTCTATAGCCTTTCATTCACTGATGAGTTTGAGGTTACACAAGGCATGGAGAAAATGTTCCCTGCCCCAACAATGTAATATGTAGTTTTGGCAAAGTTGATGATATACAAACAAGCAAGGGGTTTTTTCTCAAGTATGGTTGTTGTGCAAGGCAAGAAGACCTTCAAACCAGTTTGATTTTATAAAATTTTGACAATCTCTCTCTATTGTAGACATGTACACTAAATTTGTTAAGATTTTAGTAGATCTTATATGATATCATCTCCAAATAATTTGAGTTTTCAATGCGATGGAGGGATTTTTGTGGCCAAGAAACCAAAAATCTTCAATGGATGGCAATTCACATTTTAAGCCAACTATACAATTCATTTGCTTTGAACATACTTGTAGTGTTTTTGAACACATACATTCCAAGAAATGCGATTGTCTAACACAAAAAGGGACGAATGTTTCAGTATCCATTCACCATGAACTCCGTTTGAAGCTAAAGAAAACTCAAGGTTAGAGTTTTGAAATGCTTGCAATTGTAACTATAAATTTTAATTGTTGTTTTTATTTACATTCAATTACCAAGTCTATTCTCTATATAGAAAAAAATAGGCATTGTTGAGGAAGACCAACCAATTGACCTCAATAAGACTGATCCAAATTTTGAGTGGATTGCAAATAATTTCTTTCTTAATCCTAATGATTTTGATATCCTAATAGAAGCCAACCTTGATAGCAATTGGTTGAATGACTTAGGAGAGTCTCTGAGCTAGGAGCTTCTTCATCAGGACCTGCAACTCTCTAGTGTAGCTCTCTTTATAATAGTAAGTCATTGGCTATGTTTGATTTTTCGGAACTTGGTACTCAATTTGTAGGTTGACTTTGTACAAAGTAGATTGCAATTGAAAATTTGAAAACTATTAACATCTAGTTATTATTTATACACTATGTAGTATGCATTGGGTCCAAAGTAGATTGTAATTGAAAATTTGAAAACTATTAGCATCTAGTAATTATTTATACACTATGTAGTATGCATTGGGCAATGTAATGTAATCAGTGATATGAACATAAATGACAAAAATCTATATTCCACAATTCATGGGCTAAATTCTGAATTTTATTTGCTCTATATATCTCTATGCTATTGAAATGCCTTTAAATTTTGAAAAAAAGATTCTCTTTTTTTTTGGGTGCTTTTTTATGTTTTTTGAAAATCCTTTTTTTGGATTAAATCCCAATTTTTTGAAAAAATCTTAATCTTTTAGTTTGCTGATGTTTTCCCACAAGATTTTTGCTGCTATGCTTTTAATGTCAAAGACTCAAAAGCCTTGAATTGTCCTAAAATACACTAGCAAATGTGTGATTTTATAACTGCACTAAATTGGTTAATCAATTTATCAAAGTTGTCATGATCTTCTCCTTCTTATTGTTTTTTGAAAATCCTTTTTTTGGATTAAATCCCAATTTTTTGAAAAAATCTTAATCTTTTGGTTTGCTGATGTTTTCCCACAAGATTTTTGCTGCTATGTTTTTAATGTCAAAAGCCTTGAATTGTCCTAAAATACACTAGCAAATGTGTGATTTTATAACTGCATTAAATTGGTTAATCAATTTATCAAAGTTGTGATGATCTTCTCCTTCTTATTGTTTAATGAACTAGTCTTTTATTGTCTCATTAATGCTTAAGTTGTAAATCTGTTGATGATTGTTATACAATGCCTGGAATAAAGAACTAATTTGTTCATCCAGTGAATGATCTACAATTGTTCACCTAGATTAGATTTCAATCTAACATTTTCTTTCAGAGTTTTCTCCCTTTTTCCCTTTCAAAAAAATAGATAGAAATGCTCATTGAAAATCATTAAAAGGAGCCAGCTTTTTAATCCCAAAGGTTGTTCTGTGAGCCACATCCCACGCTCACAAGCTTCCCCATGCTTGATATCTATATGAGCACAGAATTATATTAATAATGTAAACTTAGATATCAGCAAGTGGTAAAGCAGGCTCTAATAGATAGTTACCAGGATATGTATGGTCTGGGGATGCGTTCCTATTCCTACACCCGAGTTTCATGGTGACTATGGAAACCTTAATTGAGATTCTTACTCTACATGCTAATTTTGTGTTCTCATAAGACATGGGAATAAAATTTACAAGGCCCACACCTTTCTTTAAAAATTAAAATTTATCTTAGTTAAGAAACAATAAAATACAATTTCATATATGAAAAGCCTAAGATAACAATGGGCTTACCCTAGTGCTGGTACTTTTGTCTCCATTGATTTTATAAAATAACGTATCTGGATACTCGATACTCATATTCACCACTTTTGGATATATAAGCTTGCAAGGTCCACAGGTTGTAGTTGAAACATCAACCACCACCTGTGCCAACAACAACACAATCTACTTAGTGCCCAGTGAAACAAACGGGCATCTAGCTCTTCCCATTTCATAAGAATATAAATGCTACGTACCAGCTTATCTCCTGCATCTTGAATGTACTTCTCTAGCTCCTCACCTGTTTTGTAAGATAATTTTTTTCCCAAAAAAGTCAGTACCTCAAAACAACAAATGCACAATGTAAAATCTAAGCACTGAAAGAAATCAACAAGACTTTGTGACTCAGAAATACCAGTAATATTGAGATAATTACAAACAAGCCTATAGCATATATATTCTGCATCGTTTCCATGAATACAATATGGTATTAATGAATGAACAGCCTGAGCAGAGCAGGAAAGTTAAAATAACAAAGACCAATATGGTATTGACAAATGAATAATAGGGTAGGAGGATATGATATGAGGATCTTTTAGTTGCAGAAGTCCAAGAATTCAGTTACAAAAGAGGAGAGGGGAGGCTGGGCAAGTAGCAATACATATCTACAACTAATCAATTATTAGGTTAGTGGGAGGGCCACTTCCATTGTGACATTACTCCATTAAAATAAAATCACAGTATATTAGACTATATATATGTTGCTGCAGAGCAAGCCCTCTAACTTATGTGAGATAATTTTTTAAATATATCTACAATTAATTTAATCAGAGAAACAATTCACTCACTTGAGGGGAAACGAGTATGCAAAAATTAAACTCAATGACTATCTTTAGAACAAAGAAAAAACAATACAGACAAGTAAAGAGTTTCGCATTAAATGAATGAATGAGATTTTAATGTCGTCCACACGACCAAACAGTCTAAGGCCGGAGAACCAAAACACTAAGAAATCTCCAAAATCTTTTCGATACTGGATCTTCTACTATGAATTTTGACCAGAAAACTAGCAGTCTTGCTAATCATCTCATCTAAGAAAGTTGAATTTGAAAACCAACAACTCACAAACTGATCATCTCATCTACCCACATAAGGTGAGCAGCTTTGATAAGAAAGTTGAATTTGAAAACTTACAACTCACACTGTCTACACGGTTAAATTGGTAGATGGGTGCATAGGAAACACTTGGAAACAAAGAGAGACATATTTTCCATTTAACTTCTCATCATAAAACAAGATTCCTTACTATTAGACATATGTTTGTAGTAATTGTCTTGCACACAATCTTGAAGGCAGCTCTAGGAAAATTCATTGCCAACAATTCACCAATTCACCAATATTTTTTAATATATATTTCAAAAACTTAGTGAATTACTGACGATGAATTTTCCATGATGGTGAATTGCTGGTGGTGAATTTTCTGGTAATGAATTTGCCCGATGCCCTTGAAGGCAAACAAAGAAACCCTGAGAAATTCATTTTAAAGCTGAAAAATATCTCCTAAACTACTAAACATGCTTTGTTAGGCCATAAAACTATAACCCCATACATACAATATTCTAAACAAGTAACACAATTTTGTTAGGTTCTAAAGACATTTTTGGTCAATGAGAATTGAACAGAGTCATCCCATTTCTTGTACCAAAACATACTTTGACTCTGATTCAAATTCGAAACATACATACCATCATCAACTTCAATCACATTTCCTTTCTTCCCACCACTGCTGTTGCTTGCAGAACAGCTGATTTCTCTCCGCAATCTCTTGGAAGTAACTGGCCTGGGAGAGCCAGCAATTGACTTACATGGAGAGTTTCTGGTTTCAAAACCACAGGACAGATTGTACTGAGTAAGGCCTATTTTATGCACAGAATTCGGACTTGTAAGGCTTGAAGGGTTGATTGCACAGGAGTGGAAAGTGGCGAGTAATTGAGCCATCCTGTTTTGCAGATAAAACTAATGGTTATCAGCTAAATATAGAATGCGAGGTTCAGAAAATGTAGTTGGGCAAATGGGTACAGCCCAAATATTTGTTTGAATCTTCATGGCCATACATGTGGCAGTTGATCAGGAAAAAAATCCGTTGCTCGCCAACGATTGTCAGGTAAGAAATATCTGTACACTTACAAGTCATTGTTTTGGACTACCCTTCTTTTGCATGTGTGCAAATATATGGAGAGCATTTAAGTTTGATTTATGTATTGGTGGGATGCGAAAAGTGAATTAAAAGGGATTTTTTTTTGGAGGTTATAATTTGGAGAATTTATTTGGAGGAAATTAAATATAATATTTTAGGTGTTTAAATTTTGGTAATTTATGGAGAAGTTATAATTTTATTTTATGATTAAAATTTTGATAATGTGTTGATATTTTAGATATGATTAAGTTGGGGACATCACAATGTGGGGTATTTGTCTATTTACTCATTCTTTAGAAATTGAACACAACATTTTAAGTGTTTAATTTTTGATACTTTGATTTTATTCTATATATAAACACATCTTGATTCTATTTTGATTCTTTATTTTTAGTTGAAAAACAAATTTAAAATCTTATATGAATTTAACCATTTCTAATTTCTTACAATTGTGAGGTTTGAAAGATGGCTTTCTTTTTAATTGTGGTTGTCTCTACAATTATATTTAATTAAAATAAAAAATAAACAATTGTATTATTTATTTTAAATTTGTATAATTGTAATATGAGTATAAAGTAAACATATAGTATAAAAATTTATAATACTTATTTAAAAAAAAAAAACATCAATGGGTCCTTAGTCTACTGGTGAAGTTGAAAGGTTCTGAACGAGCCCACTAGGGATCACGTCTTGCTAAGTGCAAAGCCTCGACGCCTAAAAATGGATGAGGCCTAAAAAGGGATGAGGTTGGGATCGTGCCTCAGATGGATACCCCTCATACCTTGGCTCTAAGCTAAAGGGGACCCCCCCTAGGGTATCTCCAACAAAAACAAAAATCTAAATTTATGAAGGACGAAAACATGTGAAATTTAGTTTTGAGATAAATAAATTTCAATTTAGTTTTAAGATAAATAAATTTTATTATAATTCATTTGACTAGTGTAATTATAATGAGAATAACAAATATACTTGAATAAAATAATAATAAAAAAATAAATTACAATAATTCAAGTGTAATATAAGAAATATTTATGATTATTTTTATTTATGAATGATAACTTTTATTGTCAATAGTGCTATGGTGTGTTGGTTAAATTGTATTGTTGTTCTTGTCATCAAGGTTCAAATCCCATTGGGGTGTAATTGTTGAATGTTTATGTTTGGGTTGAGGTCCCTCATTTGTGACCTCACCAGTTCATAACTCCAGATCAAAAGCGTTTATCCCTCTTAAAAAATAATAACTTATATTAATTTTATTAATATTTTTTATTAAAAAAATAAATAATCTTTAATCTTTTCTTGTTTCATTTGACAATATTTTTTAGGTTGGCTTTAAATATTTGAATATATGGAATCCATTTATAAATATTTTAATCATATAGTATGGAACCTTGTTTATGTTGAAAATTGAGGTGTTTTCTTAGCTTAATACTTTGTAAAACCTTAATATTGCCAATCTAAATAAGCTTTTCCTTTTGTTACATGTTCTTTGTGGGTGATTATCCGATTAATCCATTTTACTGTTTGTAGAATGTAGACATAAGTTGATAGAAGAAGTGGATGGGATATTAGAAAGATTACACAAGCATATACTGTGGAGAAACCCTTTCGGGAAAAACTCCACCAAGAATTAATCTATTATTCAATCTCTGAAGTAGATTACAATAGCTCCAATTCTTGCTTGAGAATTCCTCTTTTTCCTTCACCAAAACTTCTTCACACCTGCAATAAAAACTAATACCGACTCTCTTCAACTTGCTTGAGATAAATAGGCTTTGATTAACTTTGTAAACTCCAACTGAGTTAAAATTACAATGCTCAAGCCCGATCCCTAAAAGGTACGCCTATCTCTTGCAAGTAGAGTTATATCGTGAAGAACAATGTCAAATCCTCATCTTCATGCATTTGGGCATCCCAAACTGAAGTAGCAACTCAACCTCTGTTATGTAAATATCTTCAAGGCCGCATCCTTAAAGTAGGCACCTAAAAGTGGTCCCACTTAACTGAGCCTTTTGAAATATCTCAACATGCAAAGGAGTTAATTCTAAGAAGCCAATTTGGGCACCCAAGTTGGGTCCAAGTCATTTTTTGTTAACTGAAACATTTCTCAACACCATTCATGCAAGAATGGTCATCCCCTGTTAACTGGAGGTAGTCCCTATTATCTGTCATGCAACTCAAGTCATTAGCCATGCATTCCAAGTTAACTAAAGTCAACTAGCATTCAACTAAAACTAACTGAAGATAACTGAACCATAACTAAACTGAACTGAACTGAACTGAACTTATATGAACTGAACTTCATGCATGCAAACATCAAACCCTAACTCCTAGGATCTTTACATGCATTCAGAAGTGTTATCTCTTACTCTGAATAGTTAATTGAACTCAAGGTGAGTGTCACCTACCATGTGGGAGCCCCATGTGCCCCTATTATTTAGGAACTCATAATGGATGTCCTCACATGCTCCTAACATTTAGAATTAATTACAAATGTCAATTAACATGATTATTTCATCAAATATTAATCTCTTCCTAATCCTAGTGTTAATGAACACATTCCAAGGACTTAGGAGATACATGAAATAAATAATGTTTAGGATTGCAATTAAATGACATCCTATTTCCAACAGTTTAGATAAATATCAATTGGATTTGGGATTAGTGTATTCAACAAATCATGTTTTAAGATAATATTGTATGTATCACATGGATCTCTTTGACGGTTGAGGACAATGAGAAAATAGATAGTATTTTTAAGTTAAAGGTTAATAAATGTTGATTTATATATTGGTGGGATGTGAAAATTTATTTAAGTTAACAAATTATTTTGGTTGGTTTATTTTTGTTTTGATTAATGTTGGAGAGGTTATAATTTAAGGAATTTATTCAATCTTTGAAGGAAATCAATTTTGGTATAAATAAGGTGTTTAAATTTTGATAATTTGTTAAGTCATAGCTGAATTTAATTGGAGATGTCATAATCTAGGACTTTATCCTGTACCTAAAGGAATTTAATACAATACTTCATGTGCCTGAATTTCATCAACTTGATGTTACTTTGTATGTGATTTTAGTTGGGGAATAACTACAAATTAAGGACCTCGTTTTATTCACAAAAAGTATTGAACACAACACTTTAAGTGCCTAAATTTTAAAAATATGTTACTTCATGTGTAACCTCAATTGGGGAGGTCATAATGCGAGGACACTATATTGTCCTCAAAGAATTGAACACAACACTTCAAGTGTCTAAATTTTTGTAACTTATTGTTACTCTATGTAAGCTCATTCTTGTCCCCAAAGATAATTAAAGATGACATTTTAAATACCTAAAATTTGACAACTTATTGTTGCATCATAGACCCATACACATATATCCTTATTTTTAATTAATAGGAAAATATTAATTTCCCTTCTATATTAACAAGATTGAATTAGTATATGTGACATGTTAATTTTCTCTTAAATTGTGAGGTTTAAATACTAATTTTGTTTTTAGTTAGACATTATATTTATAATTATATGTAGTTTAATAGACTATAAAATAAGGTTTTTTTATTAATATTTTAAAATTCATATAATTTTAGTATGAGTGTAAAACAAAAATATAGTATACTATAATGTCGCAAATTGCATCCTATGCAATCCCACACTACATACGCCTTCCTCTTTAGATAAATTAAGATAATTATTCTCTTTTCTAATCCAAACCATTTCTTAACACCTCCCATGTCCAATTACTCAACTGCTAAGTTCAATTTTCCTCATGGATTGGTGTGTACCACGAAGATGTATGTGCATTGTGTTTGCATCCTGTGAAAATCTGTGATTGATTTGGCCATTGAGACATTACACTTGTCACGTTTAGATAGTGTAGTTCACCTCTTCCAACTTGCACCCTTGTCAGGAATCACTTGGGCTTGTTGTTTAGACCAAAAATACCCTCTTTCTTAAGGATTAAGGGATTCAATGATCTTAATCTTTGGAAGAAACATACATAGCTCTCTCTTCTTCTCTCATTATTCATCATTCTACAAAACTTCTTAGGCATTCACAACATTCCCCATCTTTTCTTTATGAATATCTTTCAAAGAACTCTTTCACGACCTTCAAAGAAAACTCCATTGTTGTAAACATGAAGATATCTTGCAAAGAGGTCACTATCATCTTGAAGACTCTTGTTGCTTCTTCATTACACTAGCAAGCTACTCTACGTATGTGCTTGGTAGTGGTAACTCTTCAAGATTTTTCATTAAACATAGTATCTTTATTTGTTAGTATATTGTTCTTTCTATATCCTTTTATGTTTATTTCTACTATCTTGTCCAAGGTTGTTAGTGGAGGTGGGAACACCAATACAAGGGTTTGACTAGGGAAAACTCCTGTACAATCACCCAACCCTTCTCTTTGGCCTTATGTGTGTAGACTTGCAAGTGGAAGGACTGCTTGGAGAAAGCTCGAATTTCATCAAACATCTTCGGTGGCATTCTAAGCCTCTCTTTGTCATTTCCATTTAAGTTTCACTTAGTATCTTTATCTTTGTCATTTTATATTCGCTATGCAACCATACTTCACACACTTTCATGTCCAGAATCCTATATAGGGTATTTTGTGTTTTCCTATGATAGTTTCTATTTTTTGTTTGTACAGGACACTAGCACGACATGTTTTTGTCTTACAACCACGCGTTAGTCCTGGACATAGAGCTTGTCGAGCTATCCAAGAAACCTTTGTATCTTGTATTTTTAGTTTTTGATGTCTAGGGGGTCTAGATAATTTATGTGTTCTTCAAAACATACATTTAAATAATTAACTAATAGGTAAGCCTAAAGGTCACAGTTACCTAAAGTCTTATCCAAGTGGAGGGTTGAAATTTGGACCCTCGAAGGATTTGATTATCCTTCACAACGGTTCACTTTTCATACTCTCCACATAATAAAATATAATATTTATTTTTAAGACTTTAATTAAATTTATAAAGAATACATAAAGACGCTTCATTTTTTATTGATCTAAATTATATAAGAATAAAGAAAATATTTTATTCAAATTATAAATAGGGAGAAATTTAGATTAAATAGTTCAAATACAATATTAGAAATATCTAAAAGTATAAATTTATGATTGATGACTTCTAATAACTCTCTTAATATTTTCTTTTCATTTTCAAAGATAAACACAACTTCTTTACATGCTAAAGTATCCTTAATCTATTCTTTCTTTACATAAATTTAATATTTTTTTAGTTCAAATTTATATGCTTGAATATATTTAATTTTAGCCTTATTATAGAACACATTTATAAACATCTTAGTAATTGTATATGGAACCTTATTTAGAGGAATACTAATTGGATTTGAGATTGTTGTATTCTATGAATTATTACTTTCAACATTATAAAATATATTTCATACTACATGGATGAAAATAAACTATATTATAATATTAATAATAAAGAAAAAGAAGATGAAGAATAAGCATATATATGTGTCAAATTTCATACTTATTCAATATATTAAACCAAAGTACAAAGTGTATATAAATACAAAGGGTTGGTGTAACCTGGACCTTCCAAAAACCCAAGTAACTATCCCTTAATTGTGTGCAATTAACTATAACAAATTTGAGACATAAACATAGGAGAAAAATATATAACGTTAGAAAATAAACTAAAGTGAGCATATATCTAACAATTCTCCTTATAATCCAAAGACAAACAAACTTAGGATTAGCATTGAGATATGTGAAAATAAACTAAAGTGAGTATATATCTAACAATCCTCATAATCCAAAGCCAAAAAGACTTAGGATTAGCATCGAGATATGTGAACATGTGAATACAAATATGCCAAGAATTCACCTCAATAATTTGAAGTCTCCAATGAACCACTAGTCTTTGCTAAACTAAAAAATCATGATGATATCACTACATGTGATATTATCTCCAACTCAATAAGGAATCACACCCACTGATAGTGTGTCCTTAAACCATGCTCCAAAAAGAGAAAAAATAGATAATTAAATCTAAAAATCCCCAAAATTGTTGCTACAACACTATAAAAAATGTAGACCCATCTCAGCCCACAAAGCTCTCAAAATCAATAAAGGAACTTATAGTCACTAAAAAAACTACTTCTCTAGTAGAGAATTCATTTATCCAAATATGATGACTTAGGTCCTCTAATTGTCTATCTCCCAAAAATGGTGAGTCTGCATGCTCTAATTATTGATGCATTCACTCTTTAATCAAGGATGACCAATCTAAAGTTGATCATTAATGAGTCACTCTCATTCTTGGTGCTCACTCCAATCAAAGATGATCAAACTAAATTTGACCATCAGTGATTTGCTCTCATCACTAATGCCCACTCCAAATCATGACCATGCATAGTCATCAAAAGCCAACCCATCTCTATTTATAGTGTCTAAAACACTATAATATGCAAAGTCAAATCTCAATCAAACTAGATATCTATAATCTTGGGACCTATCACATGGCCCGTCCTTAAATCTTCAATATTTAGGACCAAACAATATCTAAATTTATTACAAACAACTTAAGAAAAATATGAGATAGACCAAAAATATCACACAATCAATAAATCTATAAAATATATGAAGCATACATTAATCATCTATTTGAAGTATTTGCTCAAATTTGCACATGGTTTCCCTAGTAGATGAGAGAGGAGAATACCAACAAGCCCCCCCCTCAAAGGAAGCACACTAATGCAAAAATTGTAAAATAGCTAGAAATAATCCTCTTGTACAACTACATCAACATCACAAAAATAAATCATAAATATGAAATCATCAATGGAATCTTGAGCATATACTAAATCCATAACACTTTGAAGAAGAGAATTATCTAAAAAAATAGGAACATCAAGAACCTCAGCATAGTCTTATTTATAACATCTAGCTCTCAATCTTTGTCAAATGTGTTACAATTGCAATATCTATAGAAATATATAATGTCTCCCCAAAAACTAGCTCAAAAAATGGGATTTTCAACACATATTATAGGTCTAGAAACTTTCTTTTGAAAAAAATGAGATGTTAGTTCATTTTCCACCAAAATAATTTGTGAAATATTTTTAAAATTTCAACATTGTAGGGGGAGTATACCAAATGCTATGTTATATTTTTCTAACAAAATAAGGAGCACTTTGTGTTCTCTCCCTATTTGAACCTCTTAATATCCACTATTTTAAAAAAAAAACTAGTAATTTAAAAACTAGATTTTGACCACTATGAATCTTGTTCTCGTCATATCTTCAAATTTTGAGCATGGTTATATCTTCAATTTCTTATGCAAGATGATTTTTTATTGGTTTGAAAAAGTGATCATTTTTGGTTCTCTATTTCTATGCACATACCCTTACACATACTCATAAACCATTCATACACAAGTTTGACAAGTTTCAAATGCTCTAGCACTGAATGAAAGTAAAAAATATTATAAGATTTGCAATAGAAAAAAGAAGAAGAAGAATAATAAGCATAGATATGCAACAAACTCCACACTTCTCCAATATATTAAACTAATGTACAATAATACATACAAATACAAAAAGGTGGTGTAACCACTTTCCAACCACCTAAATAACCATAACTTAATTAAGTATGATTAACTATATCAAAATACATGATACAAAATATATGAAGAAAATATAAAAAATAGAAAATAAATTAAAACAAACATATATCCAACAATCAATTCCTTTGTAAATTAAGAACATTTAGAAACATAGATAACATCTTTATGTTAAGCATGTTAACCCTCCTTAAAGAAAGGTTGAATATTTATCACAATTGTTTTATTGAACATGATCTCAATTCACTATGTTAGAGCCTCTTTGCAAATTCATGTCTCCCATAATTCTTGTTCTAATGGGAATTCTTACATAAAAGTCTTTTGCTCATTACAATAAAATATAATTATTTTTATATTCAATTTTTATAATATATAATTATATTTCTTATTTATTTTGTGTTCAATTTGTTAGAGATCCTTATCATTTAATAATAATCTAAATGCAAATGAATTTGGTGACAATTTCTTATTATCTAGTAGCTAACTTAAAAACATCATCCACTTTAATGATAAAATAGTCAATGATAATTTTACATCTCATCTACAAGAAAAAATGATAAATAATTATTCTATTTTTATTTGCGAGTATTTACATTTGACCATTAAACTAAATAATATTTAATAACAATCATGAACTTAAATTTTTCAAAAATTGAACATTTATATTATAATTTAATGAGGCTTAAAACACAATAAATACTAGTCATAAATGAAAGAAAGACTTAAATACATACAACTTCTAACGCTTACCAAAAAGAATCCAAAAAAACCCACACAAGAAGCTAATGAATTCTCTATTCATTTCCCAATGTAAATAATGCTTCAACTAATACACCACCTATTCCTCAATGCACAATTTTTTTTCAAGAACATACATGAGTTAGAGGATCCCAAAGATTCCACTACAATTATCATTCACTCATCCTTCATTTTTGCTAACTATATGAACAAATCTAACACCTCCAACTTGGTGATCAACTCCCAGATAACACACTTTAGAACCAAATCTTCCAACTTCACCCAAAAATGTGAAACAATACTTCTATTGGATTTGACTTGCCTAATGTTATCCAAACCCTTAGGCCCAAGTATTAGTTTCACCAACCATAGTCTTTGTATTTGGCCAAGAAAAAATTTCCTTCAATATTTGACTTGAAGTAGAGCCTCAATAAAACAAGTCGCACTCACTCCTCTACCTTTCACCTCACCATCCTTCCAACCACAACCAACCAATTCCATGTCACCTAGAGTGTACTGTCTATGCAACCAACATGATGCATCTTTAACTGTATTTATTAATTAATTGAAAATAAAAAATGAGCACAGTTTTTATTTTCAATTAATTAATATATATGATCAAACATACACCCTATTGACCGCATAGACATCGCTCATCTAGAAGGTCATACTTAAAAGAGCACACCCTATTGGACCTTTCTAACTCCATTCTGTTTACTCTCTTTTCCATTAATAATATAGGAACTGTGGATTTCAGCCTAACCATGACTAATGCACCTGCTGCCACCCACAATTACTTTTAAATTATGAATAATTTTAGTTTAAATGTCTCTTCTTCCTGTTAGTTAATGCCAATGTCATAGGCTCTATTTTATGATTGTCTTTTTGTGCAGGTGCAAGGTGTATGGAATGTGATGATTGCAGGATATGCACATAATGGATTTGTTGAAAAGGACTAGAAAACATTCAAGTAAATGCAATTGGAAAATGTAAATCCAGACTAGATAATTTTTTTTTACATCCTCCTTGCCTATGCTAAAATGGGAGTTTTGGAACAAAGGTATGGACATTCATCAAAGCATAAGGGAAGGGGATTTTTATCATATTTTATAGTTGCAAGTGACCTGGTAGACATGCATACAAAATGTTGAAGGTTAGAAAAGGAATGCAAACTATTTGATGGAATGCCTTAAGATATATGCATATCTTTTGATGATATCATTTTCAAGTATAGTTATCCTGACTGCAATAATTTGGTTGATTTTTTGGCTAATACAAGGATTGACCATTTTCATTTCTTGACACTCTTTAGTGAGATATCAAATTCAGATGGATTGGAGTCTCTTTTAGAGCTTTCCTTAGTAGTTTTTCTTCATGTTTTAAAGCATTGTAACTACAGTTGAGAACTTTATTTAGGAGATAAACATGAGAGTTTTTAGTTTGTATTAAAGTGCAACTTTAAGGATTTTTTTACAATTTTTTGGGTCTATTATTTTAAAATTTGTAGTTTTATATATAAACAATCACTTCTTTGTTGTTTAATATAACAAAAAAAAATATAATTAATGAATAGTGATTTTCATTTTATGCTAAGTACACAATTTTATAATTGTTGTATGGTAATTTTTGTCGTATATTTTTATTTATGTTAAATGTTTTTTATTAAAGGTAAAACAGGTTTTGAATGGACCCGAAACCATTAACAATAGGTTTTGAATGGACCCGAAACCATTAGCTTTTGAAGGGACCCAAAACCCAAATTAAGATGATCAAGCTGCCCAAAGAATAGAGTCAAAAACACCTAGCAGCGAAACAGAGACTTAGCCAACTAGCAACCAGCAAGCTGCCCAACAAAGTACCAAGATTTTACATGAATCTTGAACCCATTGGTTTTGACAGGACCAACAACCCACTACAAGAAGGTTTTGGAAGGGACCTTAAACCCAAACTTATAGATTTTGAAGGGATCCAAAACCCTGTACAACCAGGTTTTGGCAGGGACCTTAAACCCAAGCAAATTTCCTGCAACAACCAAGCAACAATGTACTAGTCCTTGAAGAAGATTAGTCTTTCCATACCACTAGTAGAAACAACTAAAACATAGATAAGAAACAAAGCCCCAACATCAGAAGAAATTGAGCCCAACAATATACCCTCTCCACCTCTATATGAGAGCTCACCACAAATACACAAGGTTCCAACAATGTTCCACAAAAACCAGTTGTTCTCTCCACCTCTATAGTAGAAAAAACCAAGCTCGTCCAATCCACTGTAGCCACAACACCCCTTATCCTTGAGAGTGAAAACCACTGAGAACAACTTGCTTTTCAATATCTCCACCTCCATAGGAGATAAAGGAAAGAAGTTATCAGAAAAACCATCATCAACTCCCTTGCAGCCAAAAGACAGGACTTCATCAGCCCCCCAACAACACTTATTTATGTTAAATGTTAAGTGGTGTAAGTATTTGAATTTATGTTGTTACAGTTGAATTCACATTTTGTATGCATGTCTATCAGGGCACATGCAACTATAATGTCTCATAAAATCCACTTTCAACTATGTTTTAATGGATGTTGATATCTTGTTCTAAAGTTCCCATTTTGGCATAGGTTGGGAGGATGTTTGTAAGGGTTACAAAATTAGGCCTTACACATTACTAATTCTATTGCTTCCAAAATTTCAAGGCCTTTTCATTGAACCCATTTTATGAATATTTTGCATTCATTCCAATTGATGAGACCACATCTCTTTGAGACATCTTATTTGCTTAATCGTGTGCA
Source organism: Sequoia sempervirens (assembly GCA_007258455.2). NCBI lineage: Eukaryota > Viridiplantae > Streptophyta > Pinopsida > Cupressales > Cupressaceae > Sequoia > Sequoia sempervirens. The sequence continues at coordinate 39,854 of VDFB02025706.1, forward strand.
ACTTGCTAAAATTTGCACATGTTTATGTTGCAAATGTAGATTATGACACATATTTGACCATCACACATATTTTTGCATGTAATTATTTTGTATAATTTGGGTGCACATATTTGTGAGAATAGGGGCAAAAGCTTTCCTATCTATAACCCCACATTATCTTTGTAATAGATATAGAGTGAAAATGAGATGATGATGAAGACGATAAATGAATAGAGAAGTTTGGCTCTAATATAAGTGAGTAATTATTACCGTGTCTATTTACTTTCTCTTTGTGTGAATATAATGTATTATCTTGAGTAGTGATGTCTTATAGTCCTAATTTATGTTTTGTACAATTCTCTAAGGAAAGTAATGAATTCTTCTCATTTTTTGGGTTAAACTTGGACTATGAAGCTAGTCTGTAGAAGCTACAATGAGGAGTTGATCATAAAATACATGAAAGGATTAAATGCTAAGTACAATATTTAACATTTTGGTTTTATTGCCAATACCTCCTTTGAGGTTTTACTGCTTACTATAATATCATGAAAAATAATGCATATGGAAACGTATAAATGGTTTTCACAAAAAAATAATTTTTTTTATTGAAGCTAAGATACTAGTAGGTGCAAAAAATTGAGAGTGGAGTAATAATTTACTTGGTAGACACTTATGTGAATAATTTTGGGTTAAATTTACAAAACAGTTGTTGGAATGGTGATTTATTACATGGACACCTTGCCTAATTACTCAATTGAAGTGTTTGGATTCAAAATGGATGTGTGTAACTTAGAAGTATTTTTCAAAGGTTCTATTAATTCATACATCCTCCAATTCACAATATTAACCTATTCATTAATCAATGAAGCTTGAAGTAAGTTCTTAACTCCTTTATGCTATAAATTATTTAAAGATATATTACTTTGGGTAAATATGTTACTAGTAGAGAACATTTAGAAACTCTCTATGGAGTAATTCCTTGTCGTTCTATAGAATATCTAATCAAAGTATCTCCTTTATTCTATAAATTATTTAAATATATGTTACTTTGGGTAAAGATGTTACTAGTAGAGAAACATGTAGAAACTCTCTATGGAGTAATTGTAAGATTTGGTATAGAATACTCTAGACCATGCAAGATTTAACTAAAGATTGTAGCCACCCAAGATCTAGGAACTTCTATGAAAGTACATGAGATAAACTATGAGAGAATAATGTTATTTTATCAAATGATGCAAATGATAGATTATAATTATTGATTTACACATGAGAACTCCTTGGTTATATAGCCAAGATGTGACATAAGATTAGACAAGATCATGACAAGTTTCTTAATCCTATGACACGAGACAACTAATATTAAATGACCTAGGACACATGAAGTAAGTGGTCCATAAGATAACATAAGATATAATTCGAACTAATACTTCTAGAAATATTCCTAGGACCTACTAGGTGAACTAGTTAGGTAAACTACCTTATCCAAACCAACTATAATTCCTTGTCATGCTATAAAATATCTAGTCAAAGATTAGGATGAATTCATTCGAAGGTGATAGGCAATAAAAATGTAGGATGTATAATGTGTCAAGAAAAATATGTGAAGATTAAAGAAGTTTGGGAAGACATACCAAGTACAAATGAGGTGGTGCAAATGTCAGAGCACTCATAATGAAGATCACATGGATGTGTTGTTTAGATGTGGAAGGTCTGAGAAATCACATGAGTAGATCAATGCAATGAATGGAACAACTATGTATGTACCAAATGTTACCAAAATTGAGATTGAATATATGTGCTCTGATGATGATAATCCAATCTATCACTAGGATTGTTGTTATGTGTAGATTCGAACAATAAGAGAATATTATACAATAATTATGAAGATATATGTAATTTCATAGTGCATAGGTACCTACAATAATAGACTAAAGAAGCACCAAAATTTTTAGATAGAGGTGGTGATATTGTCACTAAAAATATCATTTCTAGTTTTATATAGTTTTCTCATATGAATTTTCAAATGAAGTCCAAAGCTATGTGAATACCAAATATCATTAGTTACAATATGTTACAAAATACTATTATCATTTATTTAAGTGGGGAATCTATCTGTTGAAGCCTTGTGTAAGGAATGAAGATGAATCTACACACTAGAAAGCTTGTGAGATTTCTTGGAGTGTGAAGGATGTCAGTAATTATGTCCAAAATATTTAACTCTTTGTAATCACTCTTATACAAAGAGCACAATACTAGTAATATTCTAACTTGAATAAAGGTGGAATTAGGACAAACCTAGAAAATATTAAGAAAAATTTCTTGGTAGAATTTGAGTATAGAGAAATGTCCCATAAATTATTATTATTTTTATAGATGTTAAGAAACTCTTAGGAAATATTTTGTGCAAGTAAATACTTAACAATTTAAGGAGTTGTATTCAAAAGTTTCATAAGCAATTGATGATGTCATAAAGAAAGAATAATTCTTTGATGGATTAACTATATAGATTTAAATAAAACTCATCCAACACACACTTTCTATATAAAAAGCACTAGATGCTACATTATGCTTAGAAATACTTGGCAAATCACCATATTAATTAAATCTTAAATTCAAAGCACAAATAGAATGAATGTTTGTTGGATAGAATAAATGGATAGAAAATAAGAATCACAATAGAATTATGGTGCACAAGATGCACAAGTGAGGGTCATATTGCAATCAATTGTCAAGCAATAGGTTTTAATAAACTTCCTAAACTTCCATATATTCTTGAATGTGATATTTGTCATGATAAGCATTATAAATCATCTTGCACCCTATTACAAAAAATACAAGGGGTAAATATTGAATTTTGATGTAAAGTTTGTCATTGTGCTACTGATGACATGATCTCATGCAAAGTGGTTTCTTTACTAAAGGAGTAGTACAAAAAAATTATTATGACAACATCCACACAACTTGTAAAATATAAAAGGAAAGAATATGTATCAAAAAATTTAAATCAAGGATATAACCAAGGTTATGACATGCAAAATGAAGGATATCAAAGCTAGGATATTGGTTAGTATGGATGTGGGAGATGGCATGATGGTAGTAACAAATGTCACAATACTGGCTAACCTCAACTATAAATAACATGTTTTAGTTGTATTGAAGTTGGACATAATTCATGTAAGTGTAGAATATTCCTTTTTAACCCTAAAACTATGAAATTATAAGCTTAACTCATAAACTTATAGTTTTAGGGTTTAAGGATTAGAGATTTTATACATTTAGTTTATAATTTTGATGTTGTTGTAACCCTAAAATTATAAACTAGCTATATTTTCCCTAATCCCTAAGTCTAAAACCTTAAATTTTACCCACAATCCCTAATCCATGAAAACCTAAGTTTTAACCCCAAAACACACAAGAAATTTGAAAACGAAGTAAAACATATATAGAAAAAGTCATTTTCTACCTCAAGAAATCATCAACTAGAGTCATTGATGAAGGAGAAATTCGAGACATATTTTTCTAGCCAAAATGTGGGCTGCTATCACTAACACTACAAAAATAGCCATAGTCATGGGAAAAATAAAGTTACACTTTTTATAATAAACACCCATTAAAAACATGTGTCCATTTAGTTTATGTACCTATTACTAAATATATATACATTAATAATGGATCTCCCAAGTGTTAATCAATATTTTCTTAGGTTTGACAATTTGAACCATGATAGGTCTCCATTTTTCAAAAGTGGGTGTATGAGTTAAACAAAATGGGCACCCATTCCTTGCATAATTTTTGTCCCTATCATTTTTACCCCTCAACTTGGACCCAATATCTTGCACTTACTCAATAATAGTAGTGTAAGGACCACCCAAATATATATAACATCAATAAAAATAACATTGCATTATTATCTCATATTAGATATAGCTAAAAACATGTAAATCTTTCTTTTATTTATATTTAATATTTTTATAAACACGATGAAAATAGATGGATTAAAAAATTAAAACCTAAAATACTAATGAATAGTAATATTAAACAATATTTGAATTATTTTGATATTTATTATTCCAATATTAGTGGTGAAATACCTAGTGTTCTAAACAATTATCTTTTCCTCTTTCCATATGAATTCAAACCTAGACATAAAAAGACACAATCACCAATGTCAAAAGTGTGATATGTCCTATATTGATCCACCTACTATTTCATACAAATTTGGGTCAATGTCAAATATGCCTTAGGTAGTCGATAGATGTCTTCACACTTGGCAAAAATATTAATTGTTACCATTTTAGAACCTAAAATATAAGTACATTATGAGGGTGGGATAATACCATAAAGGGACCTATAATGGGTTATTTTGAAAGAACTAGAATAAGTGGTAGCATACCACCACTCAGCCAGAGGTAGCCACTCGAACCACTATGCCTTTTCTTAGACATAAATAAACTTGAATAAGTCTCAAGGAACTTTTTGACAATATCTATTTGAACATCAGTTTGAGGATGATAAGTTGAGCTCAAGGTAAAGGAATTTTCCTACAACTTTAACAACTCTTTCCAACATTTTATAACGAATGATGGTTCATGATCAATGAAAATATAATTAGGCATTCTCATGGATTTTGAAGACTAAATCCAAGAACTATTAAGGAACCATGGCAACATTGTAAGGGTGAGGTAATGCACATATTTGGTCAAGCAATCCACCACCACCAATATGACCTATTTACCGCTTAAGAGTGGAAACCTCACAATAAAATAAATAGACATATCAATCCAAGCCTAATTAGGGATAGGAAGTAGCTACACTAGTCTTATTGATATGGGAGTTTCCCCTTTATTGTTTAGACATGTACCACATTCAAATACAAATACATTAACATCCTGCTATGGATCATCTCAAAATAAATCCTACTTAACACGAATGTAGGTCATCAAGAAACCTGAGTGTCCTATAGTAGGGGATGAGGGAAATTCTATTAGTGACTAAAGGTTGAGCACCAAATTAGAGAGTAAATAAATATGATTATTATAAGTGTCGACTTGGCCTATCTAGAAAAATCATAACACTGAATTTTGATTTTGCTCCAACTTTTGAATGATATCTTGAACTACATGGTTAGCATCTCATGCATTTTGGATCTCATTTATTTAATTGGAAACTAATATTAAAAGAGAAAAGATGGATCCCTTGTATTTATATTGGCATGAGATGGAATTTGATTCCACATTTTCTTTACTCTTCTTGTAGACAATCTCATAGACATGTCCATGCATCTTTGCTGCCCATTTTATTGTTTCAAGGAGGGAACTCTTCGCATATATATATATATATATATATATATATATGATTATTTATTTTTATCTAGAACTTATATATCAATAGATAAGGATGTCATTATTAGATAGCATGGAGGATAGCTAACATTTATTTTTACATGTTGATTTAGCTGGAAGTAAACCAAGTTAATTACTAGTGAATATTCAGGGCCAAACATCTTACATCAACACTAAACCTATGCCCATGCCAAATTTATCACACTCCAAAGTGAAGGTTTTCTAAAAATATAATAGGACCAAAAGTAGAGTGGAAATCATGGAAGTTTTGAGTGCATTAAGGGCCACCTCCACCAATTTAGATCAATTTAGGGAGTTCTTTTTGAGGAAATTAGTTATGATCCAAAAATGTTATGATAATTATGCATACATTTTAATAAATACCCTATCAAGCCTAAGAAACCATGCAATATTTTGAGGGATTTAAGGCATGCTCTCTCTTGTATTATTGCAATCTTCTTAGGATAACCCTAGACACCCAATTGTAAAATAATATGACCCAAATACTCTACATGTTGAACTCAAAAGGAACACTTAGAGTGCTTGGAAAAGAGACAATGATCCAATAATATATTGTGAGTTATCTACAATTGAAACAGATAATTAATTCATTTCCTATTATAGATGAAAATTATTTCAAAGAAGACTAGAATAAATTTATAAAAAGTAGTAATGAAACATTATATTTATGAGACTCTAAAAAGTAGAGGGGGAATCAGATAAGATGAAGGTGTTAGAATTGGCTATGGCTGAAAGATCTTAAGGCCAAATGGAAAGCACAAAGAGAGAGAATAGAATGTGACAAGAATAAACTATATTCTTATCAGTATGATTCAATGATATGATTGTGACGTACAACGTAGTAGATACCCCTTGGTTATATAGCCAAGGTGAGATATAAGATGCCATAGGATTATGGAAATTGTCTTAATCATATGACATGAGACAACTAATCACACTTACCTAAGTTCACATGTGTTACAACTCAAAAGATAAGATAACAACTAATGGAAACTAACACCTTCTAGAAAGATTCCTTCCTAGGACCTAAGTAAACTTAACATGTAAATAAGTCCCCTAAGTAAACAAGACTTTATTTACACCAACACCCCCCTTTAAGTGCAACTTAGGGAGTAGTAGATTATTATGCAAATGACACAAAGATGCAATAATGGGTTCCAACTACTAGGCCATGTTAGGTGCCCATGTACATATGCAAATGAAATCTCTCACAAACAAAGAAAAGGAGAAAACCCAGTGGGACAAAACTCCTCCCCAAAAGAGAGATAAAAGATACAAAATAGAAATTCTCTCAATAAAGAATGAGAATGCCAAAACCCCATGTGAAGAAAAATACCCCCCATAAGAGAGAAGAAGAAGAGAGACAAGGAAGCCCCCCCTCAATGTTGAGTCTCTTGCAATGATGGTAGAAGCTCAACATTGAATGCTGAAGATGATCCAATCTTGCCAAACAATGTTCCTCCCCTTAGGAAGAAACAAAATCAATAATGTATGCATGATTTCAAGAATATGGATGATCTATGATGTCTCTGAAGCATGCTCAAGTGTCTCTATGTCGATGCCAAAAGTTGTCACAGTACTCCAAACAGGCGTTCTAGGCCACACTGCTGAAGAGGACAATCTAGAATCTAGTAGAGATGAATGTAGAAATAAATCCAAAGACAAGAATATCCCCTCTGAAGACAAAGAAGCCTCCTCCAAATGTTGTCCAAAAGTATCCACACTCACACCAAAATGCAAAGAATGATCATGTAGAGATTGAACAAGAGGTTTAAAGTGTTCCCTTGCAACAACTGAAGAAGAAGCATCTTCATCAAAGAGAAGATGAATGCTATCGATGATGTCTCCAAAATTTGCAAGATGAGACTTCCCACCAATCCTAAAATACCTGTCAAGAAGTCATCACAAGTAGCCAAATCTAAAAGACAATGAATGTCCTATTGCACTAGATCGCAAGGAACCAAAAATATGGAATCACAAGCATCATCAACTACAACAGTAGATGGAGGAGATGAAATGCATGACTCAAGAATTGGATCTGATGTGAGAACTCCCAAGTTCAAGCAGCCAAAAGTATCCTCTAAATCATAGTTCATATTTGAAGTGTGATCAACAGTTGAAGGAACAATGTCACCATCAGAAGCAAAATTTGCAAAAGGTATACAATCAAGATGAATGATCAACCACCCTAGTAGCAATGATCTCTCAACTCTCCAAGTCTCGAATGATGACTAAATCAGGTGTGAACTCCATAGTTCTCTCATTTCCACCATGCATAATCTGATATATGGAAAGAAGATTGTTCGTCAAATGAGGAACACACAATACATCCTAAAAAGTGTTGTCCCCAAAGCTAATAGATCCCTTCCCAAGTACACTCATGTATGTATTGCTTCCCATCAAGATAGGAGACATAGTACAAGACTGAAATGAAGAGAATATAGACTATGAATATTCCATATGATGAGATGCTCTTGAATCTAGAAGCCATCTCCCTAATCTTGGACCTGAAAGAACACAAAGAGCTTGTCCTTTATATCCTGGTGTAGATGCTTGACCTCTGTCCTTTTTAGATTATTTTGAAGAAGGAGGAGGAGGTGATTCAAACATTCCAGAAGGAAAATCAATTTGATTCTTTTTGAGAAGATGCTTCAACTCATCAATATCCTTCTTATAACAATAGTGTTCTTCATGTCCATCCTTCTTAAAATATGCACAAGTAGGCCTCTCCTTCTTAGATGATTCCCCTTTAGAAGAGGATTTTTTCTTTGCTTGATCTGAATGTTGATTATTCTTTGCTTTCTTTTGTTTCTTATTTGATTCTAATTCTTTCACCCAACTAACCAACAATGCATAAGATTTAGAAGTCTTGATAAGACCCATTGAGATAAGCTTTTGTTGCTCATGTATCAACATCTCACAAACTGATGCAAATGAAGGTGTAGTATATGTAGATCATTAACCTTAGTGATGTAGTCTTGAATGTTGTCAAAGTTCTTAGGATCAAGGATCATCAATTCATTATCAATTTGACAGCCTCTTACTTCATATGTAGTACCATACAATGTTTTCAATTTTTCCCAAGCTTCATGAGAATTTTTACATGATTCAATTTGAAATAAAAATTCTTGAGAAACTAGTCTACAAAGACATCTAAGAGCTTTGGTATGTTTAATCATCCATTTTATCTTTTTATCTGCATTTGTAGGTTCAAGTACCTTATTTTCAACATATAGAGAGTGACCTTTTGTCATTAGAATACTCCATGCATTTTGATGCCATTTTGAATAATTATATTATGTGAGCAAAAGAACCTTAGAATGATCCATGAAAATGAGGGAGCATAAGCAAACATATCAAATCAATGCACCAACAGACCCCCCAAAATCACTTAATCAAGAAACCCCCCAAGCAATATCTAATTTGACACCTTATATTTAGTGTGTTTAGAGTTGCTAGATGCCAAAAACAACAAGCTAGACTTGATCTTAGTGCTTATAGATGCCAAAATAGGCCACAAAATCAAGTACAATTTTTGGTACAAAATGAGATCAATTTGATCATACTACTGAAAATTACACAAAAAACCATGCACTTTCAAAAAAATTGCACTAAAAAATATTACCATAGGAGCAAGATTTGAGCTCTCGAAGTTCCCAAAATGAGGATGAAGTAACAACACCTATGAGAATATACAAATTATGGAAAAGATAGGCACTAAAACCAAAAAATGATTTCACCACTGTGAAGAGCACAAAAAAATAGCCCAAATAAAAAAAATTGTTCAAAAAAAGGAGTCAGAATGATTGAGTTATGGGCCTCAGAAGTTAAACTACAAAACTGAAAAATTCCATTGGTGAGGGGGCCACTTTTTTTTTAGAAAATGATGACATCATCAACCTATGAAGTTAAAATTGATGGCTATATGACCATCACACATTGTAGGAGCTTATTTTTGACGGTCGTCTAGCTGTCACACTGAGATATTCTTCAAAATGGCCCAAAATATTCTTTCAACGTTGACCAAAATATTCTTGTTGGAAATTGGATACCATTTAATTGCAATCCTAAACATTATTTACTTCATGTATCTCCTAAGTCCTTGAAAAGTGTTCCCCAACACTAGGATTAGAAAGAGATTAATATTTGATGAAATAATCATGTTAATTGACATTTGTAATTAATTCTAAATGTTAGGAGCATGTGAGGACGTCCAATATGAGTTCCTAAATAATAGGGGCACATGGGGTACCCGCATGGAAGGTGACACTCACCTTAAGTTAAGTTAATTGTTTGGAGTAAAAGATAACACTTTTGAATGCATGTAAAGATCCTAGGAGTTAGGGATTGATGTTTACATGCATGAAGTTCAGTTCAGTTCAGTTCAGACTTGTTCAGTTCAGAATCAGTTTAGTTCAATTCAGTTCAGTTCAGTTCAGTTCAGAATTAGTTTAGTTCAATTCAGTTCAGTTCAATTATGGTTTAGTTATATTCAGTTAGTTTTATTTGAATGCTAGTTGACTTTAGTTAACTTGAAATGCATGACTAATGACTTGAGTTGCATGACAGATAATAGGTGACTACTTTTAGTTAACAGGGGTGACCATTCTTGCATGAATGGTAGAGAGATATGTTTCAGTTAACAAAGAATGACTTGGACCCACCTTGGGAACCCAAGTTGGCTTCTTGGAGTTAAATTTTTTGCATGCTAAGATATTTCAGAAGACTGAGTTAAGTGGGCCCACTCTTGGGCGACTACTTTGAGGATAAGCCTTGGACATATCTACGGAATCAAGGTTTAGTTGTGACTTCAGTTTGGGACACCCAAATGGACGAAGCACATGTTTTGGCATTGTTCTTCATGGTAGAAATCTACTTGCAAGAGATAGGCGTACCTTTTGTGAGATAGGGATTGAGCTTTGTAATTGTAACTCTTTGGAGTTTACAAATTTGATTATTGCCTATTTATCTCAAGCAAGTTGAAGAGAGTTATTATCAGTTTTATTGTAGGAAGTGGATTTGGTGAAGGAAAAAGAAGCATTCTCAAGCAAGAATTGGAGTTATTGTAATCTACTTCAGAGATTAAATATTACATTGATTCTTGGTGGAGTTTTTTCCCGAAATGGTTTCTGCACAGTATATGTTTGTGTATCTTCTAATATCGTGTCTAATTCTTCTACAACCTTCTATCTTCATTCTACAAATGGTAAAATGGATTAATCATATAATCACCCACAAAGAATCTGTAACAAAGAATACATATTTAGATCAGCAATCATACAGTTTTACAAAGTATTAAGCTAAGAAAACACCTCAATTTTCAACATTTGGTATTAGAGTTGAGGTTGGGTAGAGTATTGGGATGCCTTTCTCTTAAAAGATTGAATGATTTTTGGCTTAGTGGGAGCTTTTATTATTTTTTGTTATTGCTTTTTGGAAAATAAGTTTATTACAATGAATTCTCATTTAGATATTGAAAGGTTTAATGGATCTAACTATGAAATGTGGAAACTAAAAATGGAAGATCTTCTTGAAGAAAGAGATCAGTGGTTAGTTGTTAATAATCAGACAAAGACACCTACAACTATGTCAGATGAGGATTGGGATAAGCTTGGTAAGAAGGCAAGAGGAACCATAAGATTATGTCTTGCTGATGTTGTTCTCTTGAATGTTTCAGATGAAAATACTACATATAAATTGTGGAAGAGAATAGGTGATATTTATCAAACCAAAAGCCTTACTAATAAGTTGTATCTGAAAAATGAAGTTGTATTCTTTAAAAATGAAAGATGGTGATTTTGTTGCACATCATTTAAATGCTTTTAATTTGATTCTTAGTCAATTATCATTTTTGGATGTAAAGCTAGAAGATGAAGATAAATGCATTTTGTTACTTTGTTCTTTACCAAAGTCTTGGGAAAATCTAATTGTTGCTATCAGTGGTAGTGGTGCAAATCCAAAGATGGAAAATATAATTCCTACTCTCCTATCAGAGGAGATGAGGAGGAAGTCTAAAAATGGCTCCCAAGATGCCTTGTTTGTAAGAGGTAGGTCTAAAGAGAAGGAATCTAAGGCTAAAAATAAAGGAAAGGGTAAGTCCAAAGGATGGTCTAAAACCCCTGGTAAGAGTAAGGTAAAGTGTTGGAATTGTGGAAAACCTGGACATATTAAGAAGGATTGTAAGAGAAAGAAATAGAGTTATGATGCTTCTATAGAGAAATCCACCGATGACAGTAATGATGCATTAGTCATTTCTTCTAATACGGTGTTGATAACTCTTGGCTTATTGATTTAGGTTGCTCCTATCATATGACTCCTAACAAGGAGTGATTCACTAAGTATACTGCATATGATGGAGGAGATGTCTTCGTTGGAGACAACAACACAACAAAATTTGTTGGAAAAGGAGACATAAAGTTGTGTTTAAGTGATGGTAGGGTTAAGACCCTTAATGATGTTTTACATATTCTAGGACTTGCTAGAAATCTACTTTTTGTCTCTAAATTCAATGATTATGGAATGCATGTTACATTTGACAAAGGTGGTTGTAGATTGGTGAAAGGGAATATAGTGGTTGCTAAAGGATCTCGGATTGGGACTTTGTTTAAGCTAAATACCTCCAATGTAAATAATTTAGCCAATGTAACTGAAGTTGAAAATACATGTATGTTGTGGCACCATAGATTGGGACACATAGGTGAAAAATGTCTTAGGACCATTAATAAAAATTTGGTTGACGGTATTCCTAATTATAATATTGGCAAAATGGACTTTTGTGAACACACTGTGTTTAGAAAACAATCTAGATCTAAATTTCCTAGTGGAACAAATAAAGCTAAAATATTATTAGAGATTATTCATTCAGATGTAATGGGCCTTGTGGATATTAACTCTATTGGAAAATCTAGATACTATGTCACATTTATTAATGATGTCTCAAGATACACTTGGATATATTTTATGCATACAAAATATGATGTGTTTAATAAGTTTAAAGAATTTAAGGCTTTGGTTGAGAAACAATTAGATCATAAGATAAAAGTGTTGAGATCAGATAATGGTGGTGAATATTGTTCTAGGGAATTTGATGATTATTGTAAGCATGCAGGAATAGTGAGATAGAAAACTACTCCATATACACCTCAAAAAAATGGAGTAGCAGAAAGGATGAACCGAACCTTAATGGAAAGAGCTAGGAGTATGTTAAGTAGTGCTAAGCTAGATCGGTCCCTTTGGACTAAGGTTGTTTTTACTTCTTGTTATTTAATCAATAGATCCCCTAGTTCATCTATTGAAGATAAAACTCCTTATGAAATGTGGTTAGGTAGGAAGCCTAGTGTTGCACATTTAAGGATCTTTGGTTGTGAGGATTTTGTTCATGTGCCTCAAGAAAAGCGATCTAAATTGGATCCTAAAGCACATAAATGCATATTCATAGGTTATGGTGAAAATATAAAAGGATACAAACTTTGGAATCCACTAACTCGAAAATTTTCTTTATCTAGAGATGTGATTTTTAAGCAATTTAGAGCTTATTCAAGAGAAGAACAACCAAAGGAGAAGGATACTTCTTGAACAATGCATTTTGAGATAAATAATGAGAAGCAACAAGATGCACATATTGAAGAACAATTGGATGGATTGGATGAGGAGAGTTCAGAGAGTTCTTTTGAGATTGATGCTCAAGATGAGCATATTGAGGAACAAGTAGATATCCCTTTGAGAAGATCCACAAGACAACAAAATCCCATTGATAGGTATAGCCCACCTAATTTCCGTTGTATTTTTTCTTTAATGAGTACTAATGATGAACCCAGTTCTTACAAGGAAGCTTTGTCCTTAGATGAGAACAAGCTTTGGTCACAAGCTATGCATGAGGAAATAGAATCCTTGGATACTTGTGACACATGGGATCTTGAGAGTTTGCACAAAGGAAGAAAGGCCATTGGTTGTAAATGGATCTTTAAAAAAAAAATTGGAGTAGATGGTAATCTCAAAAGGTACAAGGCTAGATTAGTAGCCAAGGGCTACTCCCAGAGAGAGGGAGTTGACTTTAATAAAATATTCTCTCCCGTTACTAAATTAACTTCTATTAGATTTTTTTTATCTATTTCTGCTACTTATGATTTTGATATAGAGAAAATGGATGTGAAAACTTCTTTTTTGCATGAGAATCTTGATGAGGAGATTTATAAGAAAGCAACATGATAGTTTTGTTGTAAAAGGAAAAGAAGAATTGGTTTGCAAGTTAAAGAGATCTTTATATGGATTGAAACAGTCACCCAGAATGTGGTACCAGAAGTTTGATGCTTTTGCATTGAAAATTGGTTATGTTAGGAGTGAGGAAGATCATTGTGTTTACATAAAAGTTATTGATGATCAACTTTTAATTATTATCTTGTATGTTTATGACATGTTTATTTGTAACAACAAGGTAATGATCAAAGAATTGAAAGCACAACTCTCGAGCACATTTGAGATGAAAGATCTAGGGGCTACAAAATATATCCTTGGTATGGAGATCAACAAAGATAGAGGTAACATAAAGCTTTGCTTAAGTCAGAGAAATTATGTTGATACTATTTTGAAATGGTTTAACATGCAGGATAGTAAACCAATTAATATTTATTTACCAGTTGGCACAAAGTTAAGTTTAGACATGAGTCCTAAATCTGATTTTGATTATGAGGAAATGTCTGAAATTCCATATGCTGGTGAAATTGGTAGTTTAATGTATGCAGTGGTCTGTACAAGACCAAATATAGCCCAAGCAGTGGGAGTTCTTAGTAGGTTTATGTCTGACCTTGGTAAAGAACATTAGACTTATGTTAGGAGGGTGTTTAGATATTTATGAGGGAATTCTAATTACTGATTGGTTTATCATAGGTCTAATAATATTGATATTATGCATAGATCAGTGGATATATAGGGTTTTGTTAATTCAAATTGGGTAGGAGATCTAGATAGTCGAAGGTCAACAAGTGGCTATGTGTTTACTTATTTTGGAGCTGCGGTTAGTTGGATGAGTAAGAGGCAGCCCACAGTTGCTTTGTCCACCATAGAAGCAGAGTACATGGCTGCTACACATGCCTCTAAAGAGGCAGTTTGGTTACAGAGACTTGGGAAAGGTATTGGTTTTAATTGCAAGCAAGTTAGACTTAAATGTGATAGTCAGAGTGCTATTTGTTAAGCCAAAAATTCTATGTATCATGCTCATATTAAGCATGTTGATGTTTAGTATCACTTTGTGTGAGAAATGGTTGAGAGTGGGAAGGTATTAATTGAGAAAGTTGACACTTTGATTAATGTTGTAGATTATCTTACGAAACCAGTTCCTACAGATAAGTTATGTTGGTGTAGGAAGGCCATTAGCCTTGAGTCTTGTACTTGATTTATAATTGTTATTCCTTGTTTAGAATAATTGCAATGTATAATGTCAAGTGGGAGAATGTTGTAAATAGGATGCAATTTAATTGAAATCCTAAACATTATTTATTTCATGTATCTCCTAAGTCCTTGGAAAGTGTTCCCCAACACTAGGATTAGAAAAAGATTAATATTTGATTAAATAATCATGTAAATTGACATTTGTAATTAATTATAAATGTTAGGAGCATGTGAGGATGTCCAATATGAGTTCCTAAATAATAGGGGCACATGGGGCACCCACATGGAAGGTGACACTCACCTTAAGTTAACTGTTTGGAGTAAAAGATAACACTTTTGAATGCATGTAAAGATCCTAGGAGTTAGGGATTGATGTTTACATGCATGAAGTTCAGTTCAATTTAGTTCAGATTACTTCAATTTAGTTCAGTTCAGTTCAGTTCAGTTCAGTTCAGTTCAAAATTAGTTTAGTTTAGTTTAGTTATGGTTTAGTTATCTTCAGTTAGTTTTAGTTGAATGCTAGTTGACTTTAGTTAACTTGGAATGCATGACTAATGACTTGAGTTGCATGAAAAATAATCGATGATTAATTTCAGTTAACAAGGGATGACCATTCTTGCATGAATGGTGGAGAGATATGTTTCAGTTAATAGAGAATGACTTGGACCCACCTTGGGCACCCAAGCTGGCTTCTTGGAGTTAACTCTTTTGCACGCTAAGATATTTCAGAAGACTGAGTTAAGTGGGCCCACTCTTGGGTGCCTACTTTGAGGATAAGCCTTGGAGATATCTACAGAATCAAGGTTCAATTGTGACTTCAGTTTGAGACACCCAAATGGATGAAGCACATGTTTTGGCATTGTTCTTCATGGTAGAACTCTACTTGCAAGAGATAGGCGTACCTTTTGTGAGATAGGGATTGAGCTTTGTAATTGTAATTCTTTGGATTTTACAAAGTTGATAATTTCCTATTTATCTCAAGCAAGTTGAAGAGAGTTATTATCAGTTTTATTGCAGGTTGTGAAGAAGATTTGGTGAAGGAAAAAGTGTTGGAAAAACAAGGACAGACAACTGAGAGGGGGGAGAGTGAATCAGTTGTCACATATTATTTAAACTTTTCAAACTTAACTTAACTTAATCTCAGATCTGATGCATGAACAATAAACTATAAACAATCAACACATCAGAAACATAGAGAACACCAAGATTTTTACATGGAAACCCTATTAGGAGAAAAATCATGGTGGATGTTAGTCCACAATATTATACCAGGCTGTTAAAAGTATAGAGAAGAATAATGGGAATGCACATGCATTCAGGCACACTACCTAGAGCTCACTGCTCAAATACAAGAGGGATCATTTCCCAAAGAAGAGAAGTACAAATTAGATCCATAGGGTATGAATTGAGAAAATAGCTTCTCCAAAAGCCTGATTATAGTTTCAGTTAAGCACAAAAATACTTCTTCACACTTCGTCCAAACTTCTTCACACTCTGCTCTACAATCGAATGATTAGATCATTATTCATACACTTGCAATTTCTCTGGCACTTCTTCACACCACATACATTCATAACTTTGCACAAATATCTACTCTTATATATCCGCAACATGAATTTTATCAACAACTTCGTCAACCAAAATATAAAACATATTTTCAATGTCAGCCCAAATTTACAAATAAATTTTCAATGCGAATCAAACACCATCGGCCAATATTATGTTGTGGCCCAAAACAACCTCCTCAAGTGCGCCGAGCATTCAAATTTTAACCTCCAAGGATCCACAACACGTTACAACCATCATGTTGGCTAAGAACATGAATACCTGAATACACATGAGAAAAATCTTTGACCACAAACACACCGATCAACACAGACATGCAAAAAAGATAGAGAATGATCTAGAAGCATCCACAAGCAACAAGAACCAACAAAGAAACATCCACAACAACTGAAATTACTAGAATCATATCAACTTCACTCAGGAATACTAACTGAAACCATAGAAAAACTGTCAGAACACAACTATTCATAACACAATCAAAACTTCATGCGGACCTCTAAAACTTCTGGTGGATAAACTAGATACTCTCAGCAATAAACCCTTTAGTCCACAATGATTGATCATAAACGTATTGAGCAAGACACCTTCATGACCTTCATTGTTCCAATGGCAACCTGCAACTCTTTCTTTAACAATTTTCTTAGTATCCTTGACATATACAACCTTCAATACATCAATGCTAATAGTGTTGACATCAATGACAACCACATATCAGAAACACAACCAAAACATCCAACAATCTCCCCCTTTGGCTTTGATGGAAACACATGATGTGAGAAAAACCATCAACGCAACTCTCAATCAACACTTACCCCCCCTTAGATTCTAACTCTTCTTCCTTAACTTCTTCTACATGAACTTCACTCCACAAGACTCTTCTCCCCAGATAATTCACAGTTTTTCACATGACTCTTCTCCCCCTTTGACATCAATGGAAAAGAAAAAAAAATATCTTCTTACATACAAGCTTTGGACCACATATTTGCACATCTGACTACTCCCCCTAAGTAACAGCCATGGAAACATCAATCCAGATCAGAATATAGATTTGAAGCATACAAATTGATTCAAGTAAATGCATCTCTAGTTTATATTAGGAGGGGTAATCACCCCTAGCATCCCTCTGAGATACTAAAAAGTATCCTTTGGCAATGACTTGGTGAAAATTTCTGCAACTTGTTCTTTGGTAGGCACATACTCCAATCTAACTTCTTTCTAATTCACTTTCTCCCTGAAAAAGTAAAAGTTGATTGTGTTATGCCTTGCATAACCACCCCCATTTTATTTTGGAACAAAATGGGTCCCCCTTTTTCTTTCATTTTCTTCGCCTTTGGTTGTCTGGTTTGGTCTTAGGAGTTCTTTTGTTTTCCTCCTGAGTTTGTCTTTTGTTTTGTCAAATTTTGGTTATGCTTCAGCCAAAGTTGGGTTTCTTTTTGTTAAAATTGAAGGCATGATGAAAAATAGTGTATTTTATATGCTTTGAGGACTAATGGAGGCATTTTTGTTGTAGGATTAAATCATGCACCTGATGTATTTCTCAAGGAAGTTAGTTGGAAAGCTCGCCTCAGTCAATTTTGGCATAAAATTCCTTTAAGGAGAAAGTTGGTGAGACCCTCCAGACATCTTGTCGACTGGCAGTTTGGTTCTGTTCATTTGAAATACACCAATTGCCTAGACATTTTAATTGCCATGGGTTTTTATATATCTCTCCGACCAAAAGATGTCTCGTCGACCGTTGCACACAAGGCTAGTGTCACTGAAAGAATTTTGGTTCTGGGAGAAGTCTTCCCGACAAATAGAAGTCTTGGCGATAGGGGGTAGCGTTGGCATGAAGTCTCGCCAACCAAGCGAAGTCTCACCGAAAGGTTTGAGTTTGGCATAAGGGCGTGGCTTTGGGGTAAGGTCTCACTGATAGGGTGGACTTTTGCCAAAATGAAATGGCCTTGGGGAAATGTCCTACCGACTAGCGATGGTCTCGTCAATGGTTTTAAAACCTTCGGTGTGACCAGTGGAACCCGCCATGAGGTCCTGGCAATAGATGAAAGTCTCCCCGATAGTTGTTCACAAGGCCATCATTGGGGAGAAATATTTACATTTGCTATGAGGTTTGGCCAAATGGAGGAAGTCTCGGCGAAAGATCAGGGGCTTTGGTATGATGTCCTCCTGACTGCTAGAGGTCTTGGCGAAAGAAGGTTTTTTCGGGGAGAAGTCTTCCCAACTCTCTGGAGTCTTTCTGAAAGGTGGGGGCTTCACTGTAACGTCTTGCCAAAAGGGGAGAGTCTCGCCGACATGGACCGATATCGGTATAACCTCTGGCCGACAGGATGGGATCTCCCTGAAATGAAATGAGCTCACTGAAAGGAGGCATCATCTCTATGAGGTCTGGTTGAATGATTGTGGTCTCGCCAACAAAGGAAAGTGTTGGTGTAATGTCTTATTGAAAAACGGTGGTCTCTCCAAAGGAAGTTGATCTTGGCATGAAGTCTCGCCGACCCGATGGTGTCTCACCGATAGTATGTGGCTACAGTAGGACTCATCGCTGAGACTTTGCATTTGCCAAGAAGTCTTGTTGACTATGGGGAGTCTTGCCGATAGCGATGGATTTTCCAATGGAAAAGGGATATCAGTATGACTCTTAGCACCTGCTATGACCTCTTGCCGAATGCGATTGTCTCGGCGATGAAAGTGGGATATCGCTATAACTTTTGCTGCCCATTGTGAAGTCTCGTTGACCAAGTGGAGTCTTGCCAAAGTGAAATGGAGACTCCTGGCCGAATGATTTGCTCTCGCTATGGTGTCTGGCCAATAGCGATTGTTTCAGCAACCATTGTGGATATCGCTATGACTCTGGCCACTCGCTATGAACTCTTGTCGACAGTTGTATGCTACGTCGATAGTTGCTATAGAGCATAATCGCATCAGGGAGACATGATTAGTGTCTCACTGATGTGAAATTCTATTTGAACGAGCCTTTGACCTCCTGGAAAGCCTAAGTGGCATGTGTTCAACCAATCAGAAGAAACTAAAGGGCAAACCATTGGCAGTTTGACTAATTGACTACCCCTATGAAGAAGATCAACATAATGTACGTGGCATGGGTCAGCTCGGTGAAGCAATGGTGTTTGGATCTAACAGGGGAGGTCAGATGCTGCTTCTCGAAGATGGTCAACTTGCAGAAAGATCTTGAGAACAAGAAATCTGAAAGGAAGAAAAGGCCACGAGTCTTAGTGACAGCTGGGATCTCTACTGGCAAGGGTAGATCACCATTTATGGCTATACTCCAAGGCATTCAAAGTAGCTCTGATGGAAGTTCAAGGGTGGACACGAAGGCCAGAAGTTAATGCGATTATTCCAAAATATCTGGAGGCCATTCATGGAGCGATCCTTCACTGACATGGATAGCAGGGATGCACATTGAATGTGAGATTAACTTCATTCCAAAAAGATCTGAGGGCCGACCCTTTTGAAGTGGGATATTTTTGTAAACCCTAAAACAGGGGGCAACACATTCTTTTTGACACATTCTGTATATATGGCATTTTTGCCTCTTTTTTTAAAGACGGGAGTAGTAGAAAGTTAAGAAGAAGATAGATAGAGATTTCAAGGACAAACATAGATTTTTCAACAGTAGGGATTTTCTGAAAGATAGAGGAGACATAACTGCATCTTGTTTCTTTGTAATGGGAGCTTCTTTTGTCTTCTTAGTTAGGAGTTAGATTCAACATAGACAGTGATGTATCTTTCAAGTTTTCTTAGTGTAGATGGAGATAATCTGAAGACATAGGTTTTCTGCACACTAGTGATTGTGACATCTTTGTAAATGTTGCTTATTTGTTTCATAAACAACAGAAGCAACCGGATTTAAATCTACTTCATATTATGCTTTAGAATGGTATTTATCTTGGGTTAATCATTCGATTTGAGAAGCTTTCAAGGAATGAAACTTTACTTTATGTTTTTTCTAAATGGTGATTTAAAATCTATTGTTGAAGTTAGCACCATGAATGAATGGAACTATGTGTTAATCACAAGTTAATTTTGTTCTACAATTTTAGTTAGGAATTCCTTGAAAGGTAACAAGTCTAGTTAAGTTGGATGAATTATTATTCTCTTCAGTTCCAAAGCTTTGATCTATCTTTTTCTGTTTCTTTAAAAACCCCAGTTAAAGTAGGTTTGAATTTATGTTTGATCTTAGAACAATCCAAAAGCTCAACACTAGAAGGCCCCTTGAACATTATAGTTAACATCAACCATTGAGTGAAAACAACACAGTCGAGAACCGATTACCAAGACCTTGGGAGTTAGATATCCATGCATTATTCTTTCTCTTTCAGGAGAACAAAATAGTGATATTTTGTTAACTGTTGTTGTGCTCATCCAAACCATTAATAGAAATTGGCACTAGAAGGAGGGCCTAGAAGAGAAAATTGGATAATACTGGGTTTTTCTCACCAAAAAGGTCCCGTAGGGTTCTTCAATCAGCTAAAAATCTACCACCTTTGATAGAACTCAAGACCCCAATAAGACACAAGAGTCACAAGACTGGGGCAACCATCATACCACGCTTGTCAGCTCTGCTCACTCCACCAGGATTTTCACCAATACCCCAGTGGATACCTATTAATCCACCACCGAATCCATCTCAATTGCCATTATAGCTGGTTCAACCCATCCAACAGTTGGATCAACCACCACCAATGGCATTTTTTCATAATAATCCCTCTCCATTTTGGACTATTCTTGGAGGCTTTCATGATATGGCTGAGAATCCTGAGAAATTTTGTCCCAAATACATTCATTGCGAATCAAGGAGTGTTGAAGAGCACATACAAGCTTTTAAGGACGCTTGTACCAGAGCTCAAATAGCTCACCATGATCTAGTTTGAAGGTTGTTCCCTTATTCCTTAGGGGATATGGCGTACAACTGGTACTTAAATCTTCCTCAATTCTCTATCCTGAGCTGGAAAAACTTGGAGAATGCTTTCATCAATCAGTTCAGAGCTTATGTGGATCCAACCCTTTTGTACCACCAATTTGCTACCATTAGGTAAGAGCCATGTGAATCCTTGCCCTTATTCAATACCAGGTTTCAACGCATGTATAGGAGACTGCAGGACCCCTATCTAGTTGCTGAGAATGGTGCCATTCAAGCATACTTTAGGGTTATAGACCCATTGATTGGCTTGTTCCTACAAAGGACTTATCAACCGACAGATATTGATTCCCTATCTAAAGTCTATCATCTAGCCATTAAGTTGCAACAACAAATTAGTTCTCAACAAGGAAGTTTGGGAGGAGGTTTTCCTTCAATGGGGTATCAGATGTCTAGCCCAACCCCTTTATTCAATACTGTCCCAGGGATGTCTCCTTCCCATTATGGGCCTATGTTTGATTTACAGACTCAATCTCCTATTCCATTCTTTTCCAACGAAGCTCCTAACTTCTTTTAGCAATCACAGGCTCATCACAGCCCACATGGTCATCATAACCAAACTGGAACACCAAATCATGGCAATCAGCCACCTGTTGCTAAGAGTGTTGAAATTGAAAAGATAGTCCAACTCACAAACGAGCTGGAGACCTTAAAGAAAACTTTGTCTCAAGTCACAAATGACATGGCTCAGCTTAGATTGAACCCCTCTCAAAACCAAGGTAATTATCCTAACCAGAGCAATCACAACCAGGGTAATTATCAGAATAACAACAATCACATCCAGAGGGGTTATCAAGGCCAAAACTCCCCAAACCAGGGCTATCAGAATCAAAATAGAGGATATGACCAGAGGCCAAGTAACAACTGACAATGGAATACAAGACCAAATAATGGTGGAGTTCCTCACAATTATCAAGCTAACGAGGACAGGTCACATACTGCAAATGTGGCTGACCTTAATTTTATGACTAACTGGTGTAGGTTGCATGATACTGCAACCCATTCTAAGGTAAACTTCCGTGAAATGGAGAAATTTGTCAAGATGGCACATGAAGATGCCCAAACGTTCCAAGGGAATTCAAATAAAGAAGGTGGCTCAATAGATACAACAATGACTTATGACCTCTTTAAGGAAGAACCTTCATTCCCAATGCAAAGTGAGAATGAACCAGAGGAAGATTTGTATGATGCCCAAACCTTTTAGACAAAGGGAGGACACTTCCTAAGAAATTAGAATAAGGGTTCGTTCACTACATCAGCACCACCTAATCACATGGTGCCTCTGAATCAAAGTGCTAATAACAACCCTCCACCAAAAGGTCCACCTGGCTTCCATAACAAAGATAATTCACCTGGTGTTGTCAGAGGTAATGCAAGCTATAACATAAAATTTGATATTGTTGCTAAGATGTAGAGAGAAAACCTCTTTATCATACTTTGACATCCTAAAGTGGTGCCCTGCTCAATGAGAGATAGTGCTGAAAGCTTTGGAACTAGCTGATAAATCAAAAGGGAAAAACAAGGTGGTACCTGCTGCAGACATGAACACAACTTTGTACAGAAGAAAGGTAGGTACCCCACCATTTCTTTTGAGTTTAAGAATCTGTGGGAAGAATCTACATAATTTTTATTAGATTCAGGGGCTTTTGGCAATGTTATGCCATTTTTTGTATGCAAGAAATTGGGATTGAACCCTATCCAAACAAACAAGAAAGTCATCCAACTTGATAAAACAGAGGTTAATGTAGTTGGAGAATTGAGAAATATACACGTGCAAGTAGGGTCTAACCCCAAGATTTTAACCAATATAGATATTCAAGTAGCAGAAATTCCTGAGACTTATGGTATGTTGTTAAGCAAAGATTTGATGAAAAGTATAGGGGGATATCTCTCACTCGACTTTTCACATATGTGGCTGCCATGGACGGGAGTGCCTACACAAATTAGGATTGAAAGCGAACCTCGCCTCAAGCATGTCATCACTAAATATGATTTCCCCATTGAGGTAGCTTATTTTGAAATCGGGATAGGGGTTTACAAAAGGGAGGAAATTTTGACCTTTTTAGTTCTTGATACCAAAGATTTGTCAACAAAAAAGTTCCTTGATCCCATGATTAATGAAAATCAACAGGCATTGATCAGGAAGCTACAACAGGATCAGCTGGTCTTGGGGGAAATATCGATTTGCAGAGTCTTCTACTCCCTAATTGGTGCAGGGTGCATTACCAAAATCATTCTAAATTGACCTGCCAACCCTACATCAGCATTTTAAATTATGTCTCCCAATCTCAGGAAATTAGCCTAAGTCACATCGAGACCGTTTCAGATCACTTCTCATTTGAAGCCAAAGAAGCAATAATGTTAACCAGGGATAAGATACCTTCAAAGGAAGTTCTTTCTCAAATTGAACTTACCCCAGTCACATTTCCTAACTAGAATATTTATGAGGAACAACCCCAAGGTTTTTTTGACACCCCTGCACTCACAAGTATACCAAAACCCAAGGGATTAATCAAAGATATAAGTGACTATCAGAAGGATAGCCACAAATTACATGATATATCCGAGCAAGAATTGAAAATTGCACCTGAGGAACTTATTGAAACCCCTTCCCAATATTTGATGCATTCATAGATTCTTTCATGATGGTGAATGAGCAAGAAACACACTTTGATGCGTAAACACAAGAAGATGACTCTGCTAATTTAAGTAGTGAAAGGATTGAAATAGATAACACACTTCAGGATGAGATTGCCAATGAATCTTGTGGTCAAATACAAAGACTTAAATGCCAAAATGATTTTTTGAGGGAAGAAGTTTGAGTAGATGTGTAGGTTAGTCAAGTGTTCCCTAAAGAAATTTATGACGGGATACATTTGGATGAAGTAGAGGAATGCCAAGAAAAGGACCAAGAGGTTATCTCAGAAGTTGAATCCCTTCAACATGATGAAGAGAATGAGACAAGGGATTATTTTCTTGATTTTGATTCTGTTTACTCAAATGTGTTGTTTGAAGAAAGTCCTTGCTTAGCATCCACTACTGAATTTGATCTTAATACTAATAAATTTGATGTTGAATGGCATGTTTTTGTTGACGATGTGCATGAATATGAATTGAGAAAGTGCTTTCCTGACTTTGACTCCATGCATTCAAAAGAGTTCAAAGGAAATCCTTGTTCACCATGTACCAGTATCCCTGACATCAATGGTGATAAGCTGGACGCAGATTCTCAAACCCTTGAGGGTGACATGTTTCAAGAGAGTGTTGAAAGTAAGACTTCATCTCAAGAAATCCAAAAAAATTTTGACTCTATACTCGAGATGAATACAGAGATGCTGGTTAGTGAATATCCCAGCTACAAGATAGACCTTGCTTCAGTGGTGTTCCATGAGCTGAGACCTCGAGAGAAGGAATTCATACAACACAAGTCTGCATCAGTAATTAGAAATCTTCTGAGTCAGGTGGTGTCCTTTCATTATCCTCTGTGTTTCAATGATTCTCAGTTTGATTATGGCATTGGGGATAGTAAAATGTGTTTGTGGGTAAATCATGACAAAACTGAGAACCCACAACTAATAATATTTCAAGCTTTATACCTTCAGAACAAACTTATTGCACATAAAATTCATATTTCTGAGTATAAAGATAATTTTCTAGGTTTAGAATTGTGCCTAGTAAGTTAAGATTGCTACACATAATGAAAAAATTAGTCAAGTCAATGTACAATTTTTTACAGTTTTGCATTTGTAATGCTTAGCTTTGGAGTTAGTTTAGGACTAGGATTGATTAGTGTTGTTTTTTTTTTTTTTGGTTTAGTTAGTTTTCTTTTTGTTCTATTGTTTTCTTTTTCTCGTGTCCTCTAGTTTTTTTGTTTGTAAATAGTTTGTTTGTTTTTCTGTTTGTAAATATTCTGTTGTTCTGCTTGTAAAAAGTTTTGTTGTTTGTTTGTTTGTTCTTTCTTTCTATCCTTTTGTTTCCTTTATTTTTTGGTGTCTGTCTTGTTTTGTTCTCTGGGGTTTCTTTGTTCTTTCCATCTTGAAATGGTGGGTTGTTATCATAAGTATACTTTGGTTATTAGGAGAGAAGTGGTTTAGATATTTTCAGGTTTTCTAATTGGATGATTTTGTCCTAAATTCATTTTTTTATGCCCATTGTCAATAAGAGTTGTGGAAAGTCTTGAAAAAAAGGTGCAAAGTAAACAATCTTCATTAGCTACCTCTGAATCTGTCACAAATCATCAAGATCATCTCCTTTTGTAATGGTATATTTGTCTTAGGGCGATAGTGTTGTAAGATTTGAGTGAAAAATATGATCCCCTAGGTGTTGTTATGAGGTCCATGGTAGTTTTCAACCTAGAACAGATGTTAAACATCTGCAATATTGAGAAAAATTGAATGAAATATCTAAAACTCCAAGAGAAAAAGAAAAAAAGAAGAAGAGAACTATCTAAAAAGAAAAGAAGACTCAATATGAATGGGTGATTCCAATATCTCTATTGGGGTTGTGGATGTTTGACTGGAAGAAGAACAATGCTGTGAGAAAACTAGAGGTATCTCCGTTGGGGCTATGGATGCCTGACTGGCAGCGGAGCAATGCCCAGGATATCATTGCACAACAACTAAAGGGAATCAACTCATGTAGTTCAAATATTGCACATTATTGTTCAAAAGATGGGGAAAACTTTATAAAAGGATGATGCACCATCAAGCACACAATTAGATTCAGGGGTAGCCAGTGTTGACTTACATTTGAGATTCTAGCTCAACCTTGGCTGTTAAAACTGACCCAACTGGAGTTGTGATGTTCATAAACCAGGAGTTTTGGGTAGCTGAATCTTTTAGTTTCTTGAAAATGGTTAAACCATTTTCCCAGCCAAGTCACCATTTGTTATGCCTTGCATAACCACCCCATTTTATTCTAGAAAAAAATGGGTCCCCCTTTTTTTTCATTTTCTTCTCCTTTGGTTTTCTAGTTTGGTCTTAGGAGTTCTTTTGTTTTCCTCCTGAGTTTGTCTTTTGTTTTGTCAAATTTTGGTTTTGCTTTAGCTGGAGTTGGGTTTCTTTTTGTTAAAATTGAAGGCATGATGAACAATAGTGTATTTTATATGCTTTGAGGACTAATGGAGGTATTTATGTTGCAAGATTAAATCATGCCCCTGATGTATTTCTCAAGGAAGTCAGTTGGAAAGCCTGCCTCAGTCAAGTTTGGCATAAAATTCCTCTAAGGAGAAATTCGGTGAGACCCTCCAAATGTCTTCCTGACTGGCAGTTTGGTTCTGTTCATTTGAAATACACCGATCACCCAGACATTTTAATCGCCATGGGTTTTTATATATCTCGCCGATCAAAAGGTGTCTCACTGGCCAAAAGATGTCTCGCCGACTGTTGCACACAAGACTAGCGTCGCTGAAAAAATTTGGGTTCAAGGAGAAGTCTTCCCGACAAATAGAAGTCTTAGTGACAGGGGGTAGCGTCGACATGAAGTCTCGCTGACCAATCGAAATCTCACCGAAAGGTTTGAGTTTGACATAAGGGCGTGGCTTCGAGGTAAGGTCTCACCGATAGGGTGGACTCTTGCCGAAATGAAATGGCCTCGGGGAAATGTCCTGCCGATGAGCGATGGTCTCGCTGATGGTTTTAAAACCTTTGGTGTGACCAGTGGAACCCACCATGAGGTCCTACTGACAAATGAAAGTCTCCCTGATAGTTGTTCACAAGGTCGTCATCGGGGAGAAAGATTTACATTCACTATGAGGTTTGGCCGAATGGAGGAAGTCTCGGTGAAAGATCAGGGGCTTCGGTATGATGTCCTCCTGATTGCTGGAGGTCTTGATGAAAGAAGGGTTGTTCGGGGAGAAGTCTTCCCGACTCTCCAGAGTCTCGCTGAAAGGTGGGGGCTTTGCTATAACGTCTTGCCGACAGGGGAGAGTCTCGCCGACATGGAATGATATCAGTATAACCTATGGCTGACAGGATGGGGTCTCCCCAAAATGAAATGAGCTCGCCGAAAGGAGGCATCATCGCTATGAGGTCTGGCCGAATGATCGTGGTTTCACCAACAAAGGAAGGTTTCGGTGTAATGTCTTACCGACAAATGGTAGTCTCACCGAAGGAAGTTGATCTTGGCATGAAGTCTCGCCGACCCGATGGTGTCTCGTCGATAGTATGTGGCTGCGATAGGATTCATCGCCGAGAGTTTGCATTCGACAAGAAGTCTTTTCGACTATGGGGAGTCTTGCCGATAGCCATGGATTTTCCAATGGAAAAGGGATATCGGTATGACTCTTAGTGCCTGCTATGACATCTTGTCGAATGTGATTGTCTCAGCGATGAAAGGGGGATATCGCTATAACTTTTGCTACCTACTGTGAAGTCTCGCCGACCAAGTGGAGTCTTGCCGAAGTGAAATGGAGACTCCTAGCTGAATTATTTTCTCTCGCTATGGTGTCTGGCCGATAGCGATTGTTTCAGCGACCACTGTGGATATTTCCATGACTCTGGCCGCTCGCTATGAACTCTTTCTGACAGTTGTATGCTACGCTGATAGATGCTATAGAGCATAATCGCATCGGGGAGACACGATTAGTGTCTCACCGATGTGCGATTCTATTTGAATGAGCTTTTGACTGCCTGGAAAGCCTAAGTGGCATGCATTCAACCAATCTGAAGAAACTAAAGGGCAAACCATTGGCAGTTTGACTGATTGACTACCCCTATGAAGAAGATCAACATAATGTGTGTGGCATGGGTCGACTCGGTGAAGCAATGGTGTTTGGATCTAATAGGGGAGGTTGGGTGCTGCTTCTCGAAGATGGTCAACTTGCAGAAAGATCTTGAGCACAAGAAAGTCGAAAGGATGAAAAGGCCATGAGTCTCAGTGACAGTTGGGATCTCTACTGGCAAGGGTAGATCACTATTTATGGCTATACTCCAGGGCATTCAAAGTAGCTCTGATGGAAGTTCGAGGGTGGACACGGAGGCCAGAAGTTAATGTGATTATTCCAAAAGACCTGGAGGCCATTCTTGGAGCGATCCTTCACTGACATGGACATCGGGGATGCACATTGAATGTGTCATTAACTTCATTCCAAAAATATTTGAGGGCCGACCCTTCTGAAGTGGGATATTTTTGTAAACCCTAAAACAGTGGGCAACACATTCTTTTTGACACGTTCTATATATATGGCATTTTTTCCTATTTTTTTTAAAGACAGGAGTAGTAGAAAAAAAAGGAGAGGATAGATAGAGATTTCAAGGACAGATAGATTTTTCAGCAATAGGGATTTTCTGAAAGATAGAGGAGATAGAACTGCATCCTGTTTCTTTGTAATGGGAGCTTCTTTTGTCTTCTTAGTTAGGAGTTAGATTCAACATAGACAGTGATGTATCTTTCAAGTTTTGTTAGTGTAGATGGAGATAATATGAAGAAATAGGTTTTCTGTACACTGGTGATTGTGCCAACTTTGTAAATGTTGCTTATTTGTTTCATAAACAACAGAAGCAACCAAATTTAAATCTACTTCATATTACGCTTTACAATAGTATTTATCCTGGGTTAATCATTTGATTTGAGAAGCTTTCAAGGAATGAAACTTTACTTTATGTTTTATCTAAATGGTGATTTAAAATCTATTGTTGAAGTTAGCACTGTGAATGAATGAAACTGTGTGTTAATCACAAGTTAATTTTGATCTGCATTTTTAGTTAGGAATTCTTTGAAAGGTAACAAGTTTGGTTAAGTTGGATGAATTATTATTCTCTTCAGTTCCAAAGCTTTGATCTATCTTTTTCTATTTCTTTAAAAAACCTAGTTAAAGTAGGTTTGAATTTATGTTTGATCTTAGAACAATCCACAAGCTCAACACCAGCAGGCCCCTTGAACATTATAGCTCACATCAACCATTGAGTGAAAACAGCATAGTCGAGAACCGATTACCAAGACCTTGGGAGTTAGATATCCATGCGTTATTCTTTCTCTTTTAGGAGAAAAGAATAGTGATATTCAATTAACTATTGTTGTGCTCGTTTGAACCATCAACAGATTGATATATGCTTGGTCTTAGAGTGTAGCACTAGATTCTTTGATATGTTTATTGCACATGAGTTGTCACAATATATGGCAATAGGTTCATCATATACTACTCTGATATCTTTCATCATTTGTTTCATCCACATAACTTGAGTACAATTACTTATAGTAGCAATATAATATACCTCAATAGTAGATAGGGAAATGGAATTCTCCTTTTTGCTCAACCAAGACACCAACTTCTTCCCTAGGAAGAAAGCACTACCACTAGTACTTTTGTTGTCATCTATTTCTCCTGCCCCAATCCACATCAGTATATGCACTCAATGTAAGATCATCATCTTTAGGATACCAAAGCCCAAAATCAACTATTCCTTTCAAATATCTAAATATTCTCTTTACAGTAGTCACATGAGATTCTTTTGGATCAGCCTGAAATCTAGCAACCATACATACAACATTCATGATGTTTGGTCTAGTCTAGGTTAAGTAGAGTAATCCACCAATCATTGAACTGTATCTTGTTTGATTTTCCTTAGGAGAATCATCATTTTGTGTTAACTTGCATTCAGTTACCATGGGTGTACTAATAGGCTTTGAGTCTTCCATGCCAAACTTCTTCAGTAACTCTCTGACATATTTGGAATGAGATATGAAAATCCCATTTTCTAACTGAGTGACTTGTAATCCTAGAAAGAACTTCATCTCTCCAATCATACTCATTTCAAATTCACTTTTCATTTCATCAGCAAACTTCATACATAAATCATCATCTCCTCCAAAAATAATGTCATCAACAAAGACTTTAATAATCAACTCTTTATCATGATCCAACTTAAAATACAAGTTGTTGTCAGCAGTACCTTTTATTGAATCCAAGCTTCAGTAAGTACTTATCCAGTATAGCATACCAGGCTCTAGGAGTTTGCTTGAGCCCATATATAGCTTTCTTCAATCAAAAAACCATGTCTTCCTTGTGAGTTAGTTGAAATCCATCTGGTTCTTCAACATATACTTCTAATTCACCATTCAAAAAAGTTGACTTTACATCCATTTGATAGAATTTATAGTTATTATATGCAACATAAGCAAGAAATAATCTTACAACTTCAATTCTGGCAATAGGGGCAAAGGTTTCTTCAAAATCAATACCTTCCATTTGTGAATACCCTTTACATACCAGTCTTGCTTTATTCCAGACTAGTTCACCTTGTTCATTTAGCTTATTCTGAAAGACCCATTTAGTACCAATCGCATTTTTATCTTTAGGTCTAGGAACAAGAATCCATGTACCATTCTTTTCAATCTGCATCAGTTCTTCCTTCATAGCTTCCATCCAGTATTCATCATTGTAAGCTTCATTGACACTTTTTGGCTAAGTTTCGGAAATTAGGCAATACTCTTCTGCAATCCTTCTTCTAGTCTGCACACCTTTATTTTTGTATCCTATAATTTGATTCTCTGAATGATTCAATCTCACATACCTCAGATTTTTAGGATTCACTCACACTTCTGGTTCTTCTATTCTTTCTTCTGCACTTCCACTTGTATCTCCTTCTTGACTTTCTTTATTTATCGGAACAACTTGAACTTGATTTTGTGTTTGAGCATTCTTCCCTTTGTCTGAACTATCTTGCTGGTCATCTGAATCATATTCACAGTATCTAGATGATCTAGCAGAGTCCTCATCAACTCTTACATTTGCACTTTCAACCATTTTTCTCAATCTTTTGTTATAGCACCGGTAAGCCTTACTCTTGGTAGAGTAACCTAGAAAGATTCCTTCATCACTCCTTGCATCAAAATTTCCTATTTCCTCATCTCTCTTAATGTAGCACTTACTTCCAAAAATCTTGAAATATTTAACAGTAGGCTTATAACCAAATCATAGCTTAAAAGGAGTCTTACCAGAAATACCATTGACATTAACCCGATTTAAAGTGTACACAATAGTGTTTACAACTTCTCTCCAATAGATGTGAGGCACATTTCCTTCAATCATTATTGTTCTAGCAACATCCAAAATTGTTCTGTTCTTTCTCTCAACAACTCCATTTTTTTGAGGGGTTTGGGGAGCAGATAACTATCTTTTGATTCCATGCTCTTCACAAAAATAATTGAACTCCCTGGAGGTGAACTCACCACCTCTTTCTGACCTTAGGCACTTTATCTTCAAACCTGTCTCATTATATGCCATAGCTTTGAAACTTTGAAACTTCTCTAATGCTTCACATTTTTCTCTTAAGAAAGCAACCCATATCATCCTAGAGTAATCATCAATAAGCAACATAAAATACCTTTCTCCTTGTAGACTTCTAATTCTGGAGGGACCACATAGATCAGTATGCACCAGCTCCAGTATTCCATTAGAATGATGCTTTTTACTTTGAAAAGAAACTCTAGTCTATTTACCCATCTGGCATTCCTTGCATATTGTATTAGTAGGCTTCACTAGCTTAGGTAGATCTCTTACTGCTTGAATGGAGCTTACCTTGACAATGTTATCAAAATTCACATGACACAGCCTCTTATGCCATAACCAACTTTCATCTACTTGAGCAATTAGAAAACTTACATTACCAGCACTCAGGTGAAAAATATTACCTCTTGTCTTTGTACCTGAAGCAATCATATTTCTAGAACTTCCAAGTATCCTGCATCTTCCATCTTTGAACTGAAGATCATAACCCTTGTCCACCATCTGTCCAACACTCAAAAATTTATGCTTTAAGCCTTCAACATAAAGGACATCATTAGTGTTATGTTTACCACCAAGACAAATAGATCCTCTACCATAGATCACACCAACATTGTTATCTATGAATATTACAACCCCACCATCATATTTCTCTAGACTTACAAATTTTCTTTTGTCACCAGTCATATAATGTGACCATCCGCTGTCAATAATCCACTCATCCTTCTCTTCAATTTGGGCTACAAGATCTTTCTCAACTTTAGCAGATTTAGTAGCCACCAGACCATTTTCCTTGATAGCAATGAAAACCCATTCATCTTTATTAGATTCTTCATCAATCACACCTTCTTCAACAAAATAAAACTTCTTTTGAAATCTAGGTTTGTAAGGTTTAGACCTAGGAACTCTTTCAGGACACCTTGAAGCAAAATGACCTATTTTACTGCAAGAGAAACATTTAATAGGCAACTTTCCTTTATACTTACCTTGTCCTCTGCCTTCTTCCTTCACAATCAATGCTTCCAGCTCTTCAACCTCTCTTTCTTCTTCTTCAAGTTGTTTCATCTCTTCCTCATACTTGAATGTCTTTCTAGAACTTTCTCCTAGATCATATCTTTGCATGTTTCTTCCGTATGCAAAGCCTTAAACACAAATTTAGTCTTAGGGGTAGAATCACCAAATTCACTTAACTCAAAGGCAGCAAGTTTACCAATCAGTATATCCCTTGTCACATTTGTTACTGATCTGAGCTCTTCAATAGCATGAGCCTTTGACTTGTAAGAGGGAGGAAATGATCTGAGCACTTTAGCTACAATTTCTTATTCATCCAAACACCGACACATCCACCAGATGGTTTTAGGTCACCATGAGTAATTTGAGACCATTTTGAGAATGATATCTAATTTTCGTAATCTCTCAGCTTGGTCACCAATACACCCTAAAATGACACCCATTATGGCTTTCCAGTGAGTAGTTTGTTCCATCAATCCAGATTGTCCTTTCTTGTATGATGCCATCTTGATCACTCCTCAAGCTTAAACTCTTCTGCAGGAACCCCGCCTGATACCAATCACAAGGAAAAAAGGACAAATAACCGAGAGGGGGGGCGAATTAGCTGTCATAGATTATTTAAACTTTTCAAACTTAACTTAATCTCAAATCTAATGCATGAACAATAAACCATGATATACAATCAACACATCAAAAAGATAGAGAACACCAAGATGTTTTACATGGAAACCCTATTAGGAAAAACCACGGATGTTGGGGTCCAATATTATACCCCTTTAAAAAGTATAGAGATGAATAATGGGAAATGCACATGCATTCAGCACACACTTTCTAGAGCTCACTGCTCAAATACAAGAGGGCTCACTGCTTAAAGAAGAGAAATACGAATTAGATCCGCAGGGTATGAACTAAGAAAATAGCTTCTCCAAAATCCTAATTATAGTTCTGATTAAGCACATAAATAGTTCTTCACACTTCGCCCAAACTTCTTCACACTCTGCTCTACAATCGAATGATTAGATCATTATTCACACTTGCAATTTCTCTGGAACTTCTTCACACCACATACATTCATAACTTTGCACAAACATCTACTCTTATATAACCACAACATGAATTTCATCAACAACTTCGTCGGCCAAAATATAAAACATTTTTTCAATGTCGGCCCAAATTTACAAATAAATTTTCAATGTGAATCAAACATCGTCGGCCAATATTATGTCGTGGCCCAAAATAAAATCCTCAAGCGCGCCAAACATTCAAATTTTAATCTCCAAGGATCCACAACATGTTACAACCACCATGTCGGCTAAGAACATGAAAACTCAAACACACATGAGAAAAATCTTCGAAAACGAACAAACCGATCAACATAGGCATGCAACAAAGATAGAGAATGATCTAGAAGCATCCACAAGAAATAAAAACCAACAAAGAAACATCCACAACAACTAAAATTACTAGAATCACATCAAATTCACTCAGGAATACTAACTGAAACCACAGAAAAACTGTCAGAACACAACTATTCATAACATGATCAAAACTTCACGTGGACCTCTAAAACTTCTGATGGATAAACTAGATACTCTCAGCAATAAACCCTTTAGTCCACAATGATTTATTATCAACTTATTGAGCAAGAAACCTTCATGACCTTCACTGTTCCACTAGCAACATGCAACTCTTTCTTTAACAATTTTCTCAATATCCTCGACATATACAACCTTCAATACATCAATGCTAATAGTGTTGACATCAATGAAAACCACATATCAGCAGCACAACCACAACATCCAACAAAAAGAAGCATTCTCAAGCAAGAATTGGAGTTATTGTAATCTACTTCAAAGATTAAATAATACATTGATTGTTGGTGGAGTTTTTTCCTGAAAGGGTTTCTCCACAGTATATGTTGTGTATCTTCTAATATCCTGTCTAATTCTTCTACAACCTTCTATCTTCATTCTACAAATGGTAAAATGGATTAATCAGATAATCACCCACAAAGAATTTGTAACAAAGAATAAATACTTAGATCAACAATCATAAAGTTTTACAAAGTATTAAGCTAAGAAAACACCTCAATTTTCAACAATTCTATAGTACTTCATGGGATTCTAACTTATGACCACCGATTAATTTATCGCTAACTTTTGTTTGTTGGGTGTCAATGAATAAAGTGGGGCCGAGGGGGTTCTACGTGGCTCTCTAATAGAGTGCCACGTGGCTGTGTTTTAAGCACTGGTACGTTGTGGAACTATAGAGCAGTACCTGTAGGTACTGTACAATAAATCACAGAAGAAAAAAAATTGCTTTTCTTTTTTTTTTTAAAAAAGAGAGCTTAAATTGCAAAATTTAATCGATAGATACAAAAAAAAATTGGAATTTTTTTCAATACTTTTTAAAAAACTGAATAATAATTTTTTTAAAAAATCTACCAACTTGCAATAATGACGATTTGGGGGGACATACGACTCTCTGGGTAAATTTTTTTTGCCTCACCAGACAACAACTCTAAATTCGATGAATTGACAGTCAATCTTAGGGTTTTTAGCCCTTCTAGACGTGATGGTAGGGTTGGATTTGACCCAAACTATTCCAAAAATGCATCTACCTTCTGGATCTAGCAACCACTCTTTAGCTTCAAACCCTCATAGATTTGGCCTCGTATGTCTGATCTCGACGAAACAAAAGGAAAAATCTACTATCTTGAACCCTTTAAACTCAATGGTGAGCTCAAATTTGCAGTAGAAAGCTCTTATTTGAACCTACAATAAAGAGCCAAAAATGGAACCCTCCCTAGATCTGGTATTTCTATCAAGTGTTTTTGATTCTCTAGATCATCATATGATGCAAGAGAAGAGCATACTCAACTTTTCAAGATTTACCATCTCTCTTCAGAAAAATACTATCCAATGGCACCAAACTTGCTATGATACCATGTTAGAATTGGCTATGGTTGCCAAGTTCTTAAGGCCAAATGGAAAGCACAAAGAGAGAGAATAGAATGTGACAAGAATAAACTGTATTATTATCAATATGATTCAATGATATGATTGTGATGTACAATTTAGTAGATACCCCTTGGTTATATAGCCAAGGTGAGATACAAGATGTCATAGGATTATGACAAGTGTCTTAATCATATGACATGAGACAACTAATCACACTTACCTAGGTTCACATGTGTTACAACTCAAAAGATAAGATAAAAACTAATGACAATAACACCTTCTAGAAAGATTCCTTCCTAGGACCTAAGTAAACTTAACATGTAAATAAGTCCCCTAGTAATGAATTAACAAGGTGCAAGACCTTATTTACACCAATAGAAGGGAATAACCAAAAGTTCATGAGGGCCTTTTTTATTCCAAAAGTTAGTTCTAGGAATATCACCTTCTTTGATCTAAATTTGGTGATAGCTTGAACAAAGATCCAAATTAGTAAAAAATCAAGCCTCTAAGAGGCCATTTAACACATCAACAACAAAAGGGATAGGAAAATTATCCTTGATTTTGCAAAGAAGAAAAATGAAAAGGAGGTTGAACCTCAAGAGAATTAAATTGGGATAGAATACCAAAAATACCTTTCTTCAATATTTTTTCCATATGATGGGATTTGACCATTTAAAATTATCCTACCATCATAGTGGAATTTGAGCCAAACATGGGAGTAATCACAAAGTGGTTGGACCTAAGGTTTGTAACCACTAGATTCCTAATACCACATCTACACCACCCAAGGAAAGAGAAAACATATTAGTGGTCACTTGATAATCCCCAAGGTAATTCTAACATTATGATACATGCCTCCATAGGACATAGTTGTATATTGGCCATCATGATGTGAAAATTATTGCAAGCATGCATATAAAAATGTAGCTAGTTGGTCAATTTTTTGTTGATAAAATTGTAAGTGCTACCACAATCTATTAAGACCACTCGATTTTTCCTTTTGTTATGGCCAATGAGCTTAAGTATTTGGGGGAAATGGAACACAACCAAGACATGAATAACAATATAATATTTAAGCATGGATTGTTACTCAGGGGAAGCCAATTATTATTTTACATTTGAAAATTCTTAAAACTTATTGGGCACTATGGTAAAATCGACGAGATAAAGCATTGCTCTCAACATTTGTGACTCTTTTTCCATGGTTGATCAAAATTGCAATATCTAGCCCCTTAGCCCATTTTTCATGATCTCTTTTGAAAGATCCCATGAATTATGGTATTTTTTATTCCTTTATTGAATGCCTCTTTTCTTGATATAAAAGAGGAGGTAGAAGTAGCTAGTTTCCGCTAGGATACAAATTTTTCCTCCATAATCCTTTCCAAGGATAAACCATCTCAATAAGGAATTTGGTTTAAACATGAGAACCTATTCCTAAATATTTTCTTTGAGATCACTCATGAAACAACAAAAAAATAACTATCCTAAGCCAATAGTATAGTTTGCCATTTTCTAAAATTCATTTTGATATTTATAGACTAAATATGCTTGTATAGTTTAGTAAGGAGACCAATAAAGTCATCATTTGAATTAGGGCCAAAGTGAATTAAGGATTCCCTTCAAATTAAAACTAGGTGAGAAATGGGAAAGTCATATCTAACCATTTATACCAACAAAGGATTATTTCTTCACGCAAAAAGAGGCAATGGAGAGATTTTTTTCCTAAGGATTTTGATAAAAACTATTAAATATTGATCAATATTGCTCAAAAAATAGTTAGATTTATACCATCAAATTTAAGAAATCCTATTTTAAGGGTACAAGGAGGGCCACCCTAATTGGAAAGCCTAGTTTAAGAACTTGTTGTAGGAGTGGAATATTGGATTTTTTTACACTTGATAGTATTTGGTTCATTTTGTGGTAGAGTTAGGAGAGTGATCATTTAAGGCTATTGCACTTTTGTTGGTTTTCCTATTGTATAGAGATTGATTAGTGGGTTCTTATGGGTCCTATTGGTCGTAAGAATGGTGAGATTCTACCATTGAGAGAAGTAAGACCAAAAAAAGGTATATGAAGTTATATGTAAAATTTAATAGCTCAAAGAGATGAGCATAATGAGATAATATAGTAAAAGGGTAAAA
The DNA here is from genome assembly GCA_007258455.2 of Sequoia sempervirens. Taxonomy (NCBI): domain Eukaryota; kingdom Viridiplantae; phylum Streptophyta; class Pinopsida; order Cupressales; family Cupressaceae; genus Sequoia; species Sequoia sempervirens. The sequence continues at coordinate 77,419 of VDFB02025706.1, forward strand.
GTTGGTCTTGGTCCAAGAAAAATGGTTGCCAAAGTTATATGAAAAATTGACCAACATGAAGAAGTGAGCTTAACGAGACAATTCACCAAAAGAGGAAAATTTATCCCCATAGTCTATTATTTTTCTTTTTTATTTCTCTATTTGATACTCTCTAGGATATTTTTTTACTATTCACATACCCTTTCAATTAAAATTTCCATCAAAACTAACAAATTATCCCCACATCAGGGTAAATTTACTATCAAAGTTTTACATTTAAAAGTAGAACTATTGTATAGGGGAAAAATAGGATAGATCCAAGTGCATGAACAAGAGGATATACCACTGATTTTTCTAAGACCCTAAACACTCAAATTATGTAAAATAAGATGCCAATAACAATCATAAATGCTACCTAACTATTATAGCAACTATGGGGGAAGTTTTTAGAGCATAAAAAGTTGTGTACTTGGCCAAAAAGTTGTTGTTTTTGAGTTGTAGAGGAATCATTCCCCTTCAGTGGTGAATGGGTCCTTTTAGGTTTTTGAAAAACTGACTTCAGGCTCTTGTTCCTTGATGTCTGCACTCTCAAATTCCCTGTTATCAAGTTCTAGAAGTCTTTATGCAATTCTGTAGCTTTAATTCTTTCATTTTTCACTTTGAATGACGACTTTTGCAACTTTGCAACTTTGACAATTTTGCTCCAAATCTTTCTCAACTTAATCTTCAACCTATAAGTGTAAATTTGCAATCACACACTCAAGGGCAGAAAAACTTGTTAATTTGTTAGTGAATGGGGGTTTTCCTCAGTCAAACCCATTGTAGGTAATTAAACCAAATGATGAAATGAATCAAATGAAGCATGGACATGAAATAATGTAAGTGATATCACCTTGGATGATGTCTTGTGAAACAAATCTGCAAACTATCATGTAGTGGACATGAAGAATGTAGATCTAGGATCCTTGAAAATGATGTGAACAATAGTTGCAAGTAGATCTTCTATGCTACATCCACCTCTTTAGCTCAACAACATGAATGCATGCATCAAACCCTTGAAATGATGATATGATCTTGAATTGTTGCAATAGACTCTTGAAATCTACCTTGAAATTCCTTATGAATGCTCGTGAAATGCTCTAATGTTTGATCGCTTGAATGCTTGAATGCTTCATAAACTTGCTAGGAGAAATAATGTGAATTAACCCCTTATTTATACTAAATTAGGAGATTAACCTCAAAATTCAAAGAATTAAGGCTGACACCAGATCTGGAAATAAACATTATTAAATTCCTGCTAGTGGCTCAGTTTTCCAAGACCTAACCCCGGGGGATTGAAAGAGGGCTAAAAACCCATTTCGAATCAGCTGAGAAAGGGGGATCCTATTAAGGGAGGACCCGTTCACCATCAAGGGTGAATGGGTCTTGGCTCAACTTATTAGGACCAAAATTTTCCCAATGAAATAATTTGTTAATTAAATTATGATTGTCGAGATAGATCTTAGGGAGGTGTCAAAATTAAGGCCTAAATTTGAATTAAAAGGAGTTAATTACTCCAATTACCCTCAATTAATTAATGACCACCTAGATAAGTGTGAAAGTGTTTTATAACACTTTACAATACTTAAACAAGGTACACATCATGTACATTTTATTTAGAAAGGGGCCCATTAGGCCTAATTAAGCAAATACATCCTAGAAAAGTGTGAAAGTGTGTTACAACACTTTACAACACCCTTGCAAAGGATCAATTAAGGCATATTTTAGTTAAATAAAGGTCCTAAAATAGTGTGAATGTGTACAAAACATTACAACACCACTCCAAGACATCATTAGTGCAGTTTTAATGTCAATTATCAAACCAAGTAAGGAGAAGGCTAATTTTTCCGTTACTACATTTTTCCCCCACTTTAGTGAGAGGATGACCCCATGCCAAACTCACACTTAAGTATGGAGCAATAACAAAGATACATGATCATACCCTGTCATAGGCCAAGAAAAATAAACAAAAACAAAGGATCAAGCACAACCGTTTCAACACTATGTGAGACAGTGGTTGTTTGTCCATAACATGCATTGTTCACTCTGGGGTAGTGGAACCTCAATCTGTCCACTAGGTGAGTTGTCCCACTGAATTGGTTTAGTGAGAAATTCATGCCAATGTATCAACTTCCCATTGTATAATGAGAAATTCATGCTAGTGTATTGACTTCCCACCATATAACGAGAAAGTCATGCCAGTGTATCAACACCCATCATACTAACCATGCCAAAGTTATCCTTCCACTAACTCATTTGATTGTAAAATTTGACGAAAATTTCTAATGAAAGATGTATAATTTGATGTATTGTCAGGGACTTGTGATATTTGATGTGTAATTTTCATTTTTAAATTTTTTTATCCCTAACGTTCATCAGAATTTTGACAAACCTAGGGTTTCGTCAAAATTTTGATGACAACCTAGGTTCGTCAAAGTTTCGACGAACATGCAAAATTAGAAAAAATCAAATTGTGTCCAACTTAAATAATAGTGAGTTTTCCTACTTATTGCAACAGTTTTTTGCGTTTTGCTATACTTGTGACAGTTTGTGGAGAACTAAGGACGATTTTCTTGGGGAAAATCAGAAAAAATTCAAGAAGATATCACCAGCTGGTTGAGGGTAGTCATTGTCTTTTCCCAGAATTAGAGGGTGAAATCATATTTGTACTTCCAGGTTTGAAAATCATATTTTAAAGCAACACCTCATCAAATTTCATTTTTAGACTTGTGCATTTTCAGAATTTCATTTCCAGATTTTGTTGTGCAAGTTCAATTTTCTGATTTTAGGAGTCTAACGGTTGGAAATCATAGTAAAATTAGAATTTAATAAGTTCTAGAATTAGCATTTTAAAGTGTTTTTTGGGTTCATTAACTTCAGACTATCTTCTCTTTTGCATGAGTGGTTGCATGCCAAATTTTTTTGGTGCAAAATATCAGAATTATTAGATTTTGTTACATGTCTATGATTAAAAATTATTAGAGTTTGAGTTTGATATTTTTTGAAGATCTAAATATTCAAGCTTGTTAAAGAAAAATCATGTCAGATAATATTAGTGCAGAACAAAATGAACAGACAATTGCTAGAATGTGGGCTAGATTGAAAAGAAAGGGTTATGGGAAATGCTATTGTCCTTGCAATAATTGCAAGGGCTTAAGGACAAGAAGACTTTTAATCACAACTGATGAGAAACATTGTAGGAAGCATGGTCACATTGAAGGGAGGCATGATTATCGTCCATTGGAAAGTTGTTCATTACATGTCTTTATATTGATTGAATTTGTAAATGTTTATATCGTTTTAACATTTATATATATATAAATTAAAATCACTTGATCATGATCATGGTTTATTTGTGTCGAACATTATTATAAAGGTGGGGCACCCTAGGGCACAAGATATGGATTATCACACCCCAGAGAATGTGGTTTTGCAAGCAACCAAGGAACATAGAGTTGTGAATATAGAAGATGAAGTTAATGTTCCTATGGAAGAAGATGATCATGCGCCAAAAAACACAGTTGAAGATGATGGTACAAATACATTGATCCATGACACATTTAGTGGCACAGCTGATCATGATGATCGAGATGACTTTCATGATGTTCATGATTTACCTGTACTTGAGAAGGCACACAAGCCCCTTTGTGAAGGCTCTAAAACAACTCTTCTCTCTGTTGTATTGTTGTTGGTGAACTTGAAGGTTATGAATGGTTTATCCAACATAGCAATCTCACGGATGTTAAGGTATGTCATATATGCCATTTTTTTTCATCTATTTTAATTGTTGTTAGTTCATCACTAGTAAATAAAGGATGAAATATGTACCATTAATTTATATTAACAATTTTTTTTTTGTTGTAGATTGATAGGTGAATTTATGTTATCACCATCTAATATTTTACCTCACTCATACCAAGATTTATTTGCCATTATGAAAGATATTGGAATGGAGTATCAAGAAATAGATGCATGTCCCAATGATCATATTATATATCATAAACAACATGAATTTGCAACAGAATGCTCAGAATGTCATATCAGTAGATATCAAATAGATCAACTAACAAAAAAGGTGTCTCACAAGGTTCTTTGTTATATTCCCATTATTCCACGTATGGAACGATTATTTAGGTGTGAAAGCTTAGCGCAATTTATGGACTACCATGCACATAATAGAAGTAGAGATGACATTCTTTGAGTTCCTATGGATGGTTCTACATTTAGGGACATGGAGGAAAAATGGCCACACTTTAATGAAGAACCTCGTAATCTCAGGCTTTCATTGGTAGTGGACAGTGTCAATCCATTTGGAGAGATGAGATCTATTTACTTAGTGTGGCCTGTTTTTGTTATCAACAATAACATTCCTCCATGGATGTCAATAAAGAGGGAGCACATAATGTTGGCAATGATTGTTCTAGGTATTTGTTTACATCGATTTTCTTTAACGTAGTAGCATCTCATTTGTCTTATTTGTTGCATAATGATTTATATTTTTTTCATTTAAGAGTCATGTACATTAATTTATATAGATTGCAGTAAAATGGTTATAATAATTATGTAATGTTTATGTTCATTCAACTAGGTAAGTACCAAGTTAAAAATATGAATGTATATATCGAGCCTCTTATTGACGAGTTACTAAAATTATGGAATGGCGTCACTATGTATGACGTCTCTAGACCAATAGGACAAAGACAATTTCTATTCCATGCAATGCTTGTATGGACAATTCATGATGCCCTAGGGCTAACACATTTTTATGGTATGTTATAACATTTGACTGCACTTTAACGATATTTAATTTTATGAAGTAGATATCATGCATATTTTTTAAATAATCTATTCATTATATATAATAATAAAAATTGACATATTTAATCCAATTATATATGATCTTGCATGTCTTCAAACAAAGGGAAAATTTGCATGTCCAATTTGTGGTCCAAAGATGAAATCTCATCGTTCAACAAGTTTAGGAAAGTAGGTGTTTGATGAGTATAGGCACTTCCTCCACATAAATCATAAGTATCGAGCTACTGAAAAACATATTTTCTATGGGAAAGAAGAGACTACATCAAAACCACGAAGAATGACACCTTGCCTATGGAAGTTGGAATATAATAGAATTAATCATCAAGGTTATACATCAGATCAAATTGTTTATCATAAATAATATGTTTGGAATTTATATTTTTATAATGTGTTTTGTTTACTCATGCTGTAATTGACAATGATTGTCGTTGTTAATTTGTTTAACTTATATGCTTCATGAAGGTCGTCAAGGCATTAATGGTCGGCTTCCACATGGAATGAAAAGTTATCCCAGACAATTTAGTAGGTTGCCCTATTATGAGCAGCTACAAATTGTGCATTTGTTTGATACAATGCATATAAGAAAGAATATGACAGAAACATTATGGAAAATATTGGATAGAAGGCATGACAAAGAAAAAATTGTCAAAATTTGTAGTGACATTCAGGAAGCCAATCATGCAATGAAAAATGTCATTCAATTAAATAGCGATGTAGACCAAATTAATATAAGCGCCCTTCCTGGGTTATTAACGAAGCAACAAAGCAATGCTATAAAATAAGTCATATGAAAAATTCAATTTGCCATAGGATTTGCTACAAACATAAACAATATCATAACAAAGAAAGGTGAATTTGGGTCAGGGATGAAAACACATGATTGGCATACCCTCATTAAGGTAATTATTCTGGTATATTATATATATATTTGCATACTGCATGTACTTTTGAGTGTATTATGTTTACTACTTTTGGAAAAATAATGAAAAGATAATTTTATAATTGTTGCAGTACGTTCTACCTCTATCTCTCCTAGACAGCTTCGACAAGAATGTCAAGCAAGTTATAAATGATCTTGAAAAATACATGAGGTAAGTAGCGATATTTATTCAATTTTTACTTGTATAGATCTTATAATTTCCATTTGTTTTACTTGTTATGTAATATATTGTATATTTTGTTAAATTTTGTTAATATATTTGTGCCTTGAATCATTTGTAGATGGCTATCATCTAAAGAAATCCATAAAGAAGATATAAAATTATTGGAAAAGAAAAATTCCTCGTCTAATGTGTGAAATGCAAAAGTGTCTACCTTCGACATTTTTCAATGCACAAGAACACTACCTCATACACCAAGTTGAGGAGATTGAATTGTGTGGACCTATAAACACAAGGTCAATGTGGGATGGTTGAGAGGCACTTGAAATTTTTGAAGGCTTTGGTTAGACAAAGAGCACATCCCGAGGGTTCTATGGTGGAGGGATATATGGTATACCTACTCATGGTGTACATTACTGAATATCTTCCTAAGTTTGCAGCAAAGATCCATGTAGATCGCATTTGGGATCCCAACTCCATTAACAAATTTGAAGGGGAGTACCTGATGGGGAAAGGTAGATTGAAGAAAGTGAGAGGTAATTATGATACATTTTACATTTATTTTTTATGTATATTGTACTTATTTAATTATTAATCTTTAATATACATCAATTATAAATTAAGGTCGTATATCGTGGTAATTAACTAATTGATGTAGACCTGGGAGGCTCAATTCAACCAGCCTATCAACCCGATTTTAAGAGGCTTCCAACAATTTTATAATGACCAATTTAAACAATCCAAACAACTCTCAAAGCCTGACAAACAACAAAAGTCAGATTTCACACTTTGACTCCTTGAATCTTTATAGCAATGCAAACCTAGTTTTTCCCAATAACTCAAAACTTTCCCTAAACACCAGAAAAACCCTTGATGGTTTTAGACACCCATTTTGGCATTATTAAAGATAATTCAAGGGAAAGTACAAGTACTTTGGAAAAAATCACCAAAATCACCCTTTCTAGGTTGTGTTGATTAGGCTGATTAGGCCTATTTTACAAAGCAACTAGTCTTTAAACTTGTCATATGCCCATGAAATCTTGAGGCAGCAATTTTTATGCCTCCAAACTTCCAAATTCACAAAAAATTCCACTTGTAGGGCCAGATTCTTGCCAAACCCAAAAACCCTTGTTTTAGGCCAAAATCATGAGGGTTTATTGAATCTCCTACTTGCACGACCTCCCATACCTCAAAACCAACTCAGACACAACCCATTAGGTCAACACATGGGTAAAAATTCATAAAATCAGATCTCCCATACATATTTTGTTGAAACCTAGGCTTGAACCTCTCATTTCACATGATTTTCTTCACAAAACTCTTGAGGACAACAACTATAACTTCTTTATTTCTCATCCTATGAGTGTTTACAATGATCAATTTATTCCTTTTAAAGGCCTTTACACCTCAACTACCGAGAAACCACCTCTACAACTGACTTTTTAATCTTTTATGATCACATGAAATATAAAACACACTAATTTCAAGGTTGTTAACATCACTATTGAAATGTTTTAATTTTTTGAACTTTCAAATGTATTGAAACTCCTAGGACACCTCTAAGACCATGCTAGTGGCTTGATAATAGCCTTATTATTGACATGACACTAACCTTGCACCCTTTTACATGTAAATTCTCTAATTTTCCTTAAAAAGGCTATAAAACTCTTTAGTGCAAGACTCAAACTCATAACTCAAAACTTCACCTAGAACATGTCTAATGGTCTTAATTGACCTTAGTCAAGACAAAAACATTCAAAAGACTCACTCTACCTATTGACCATCTGTCCACTTCAAATAATCACAAGTTGAGAATGAGGTATAGGTGCTCCTACACCACTAATTATATGTTGTTTGTGAATTTCATTTTTATTTGATACAGTTGGTCGAGAGTGGGATGCACTACATTTGTATGTTTCAAACAATTTTGATTGGATGATGGTATGGATTGAACGATGTCAACAATCTGGTCGCGCATTAACATGGGAAGGTGTGGCTTCATTGGTTAAAGAAGCTCATCATAATGGAGATTCCAATGTTACACCAAGAGAAATTGATTTAGCATATGGTTTAAGAGATAAACAGGTACACATAAATATATTAATCACTCATATTATTTAATTATTTTCAATTATATTGATGTATATATATGTTGATATTTTTTTCTTTGCATACATTTGGCCAAGAATAAATATGTTTATCAACTGACGATATTGCAATAATTTTTACATGTTTGACATATTGCAAGTGAAACACCACAAGACTATGTGGTGCAATGGTCATAAATTTTGAATCAAAAAGTTGGATGACACGAAGAAAACTTGTGATTCTAGGATAGTTGTAGTCTTTCAAGTGACTAATGTTTCATCTAGAAGTGGCATACATCCAGAAGTCCAAGAAAATTGACACTATGGGATTTTGGATGATATACTTGAGTGTGACTTTCAGTCCTTCAAATTAGTTATGTTTGTCGTCCTATGGTAAAAGCTATGATTGAATGAAAATGATCTCGAGAGAACTATTATTGATCATGATAATGGATTTACCATGGTTAATACAAGGTCGATCGAGCGAGCTGGAAATGAGCCCTATGTTCTTCCAAGCCAATGTGAGCAGGTATTTTACTCAAAGGTTCCAGGAAAACCGGGTTGGTCATTTGTTGTTAGACATGATCCAAGAGGAAGGTCAGTAAATTATAATGTGGTGGAAGAAGAAGATACTGAAGAACTAGAAGATGATGTAGATGATGATCAAGATCAACAGTTAGTTGATGATGTGCCTAATGAAGATGTCGAAGAAGAGGAACTAGAACATGATGTAGGAGTTAATGTTCATGAAGATGATATCCGTGTGGATGAAGACATTATTGAAACTAATATCAATGATGATGATGATGATGATATGACCAATCCTTACAATGTCGAATCTGGATTGGATGATATAAACAAAGAGTTGGATGAATAAGAAGTTGAATGACATTGAAATGTATGAGTTATGTGATTATATTAATTTCTTGATAGAATTATATTTGACTTATGTGGTTACATAATTAATTCATGATGTTTTTAATTTTTATGCCATTACATAATTAATTCATGATGTACTTTTTAATGTTTAATTTTAATTCATGATGTTACAACTATTGTAGCTCTCCTATAAATTTTCATATGATCATAATGAGTAGTGTTTTGGGAAATTTCATGAAAGACGACACATTGATTGTAGTAGTGAAATAATTGCAAAGTCGTTTAGATTTTTTAGACCAATCACCCTTCGCAATGTCATTTTTAGGATCATCTCCAATTTGATTACTAGGACACATAAGGTAGGATTTGATTGGCTTACCTTGGAGGAACATTTTGGCTTTGTGTAACGTGAGCAAAGTTTGGATGGGGTAGTTGTTATTGCTAAGGTGGATCACTCCTTTCTGCGAAGGCCATACACTTATGATTGGGTCAAGTGTTCTTTTCTTTAGAAAATTCCTATTGCCTTTTTGATAGGTTATGATTTGATTAGATGGGTTATGAAGCACTTATTTCAAGTAATTTATGTCTATTATAATTTGTAATTTATTAAATTCAAACACATCCAAAATTATGTCCCTTGCTTTAATTGATTATTACGTTATTTAATTATTAACTCAAATGACACCTCCAATTTAACTATATATATCTAATTGAATTTATCTAAAGTGTTGAACATTTTAAGATCAAATTTAGTAATTAACTCAAACAACTTTGCCAATTTAACTAACATCTTTTAAGATATTAAACAAATATGATTTATGAAAGAAGTATATTGGTGTGAAATTAAATATGATTTGTATTCCAATGTAAAAACTACAAAGAATGGAAACAATTATTTCAACACAAACTATTATGTAGTAGTCAATTAAAATGAAAAAGCTAACTCTATATTAGTTAGGATACACAACTAAGAAAATGTTCTAAATAGTCTAATAATTTGACCATTAGCATATAGCAATTTCTATAAAGTTGTAGATCTCTTCCATTTCAAAAAAACAAAACAATATTAGGTAGATAATCAAACATCTTTCATTTATGCAGTGACTTATTTATCCTAGAGAAATTAAGTATATAGTATACAAAGAAAACCAACAAACCCACAACTACCCCTATTTTGAAGGAGTTTAGTTTTCTCCCCTTCCCGATCTCCCTAATATTGTCTAATTATTTTAAAGAGACCAAGGGTCATAACACAACTTTATTCAACCCACTAAATAGCTTGGTTATTGAAACTTGACAAAAGCAACAAAACAATTGCTACATTTGGCATTTCATGTGGAATGAAGAGTGGTGACAATAATCTACTTATAGTTTAATAAAACACTATTTTTGGAGGAAGCATTAGAGATAGAGGGAGGAGAAAGGGATATATGAATGGGTAGAGGAGGAGGTTGAAAGAGGAAGAGAGAGAAGAGGAGATGATGAGTGAAAAGGGAGATGGGAAAGGGATATAGATAGGTAGAGGAGGAGAGATAGAGAAGAGGGGAGGAGATAGGTTGAAAGGAGAAGTAATACATGGAGATAGATAGGTAGAAAAGGGAGAAAAGAATAGGGAGAGGAGGTATGTAGAAAGGGAGAGAGAGAAGAAGGTAGGAGAGAGGAGATATAGCTCAATATATATGAGGAGGGAAAAGACATAGAAGGGTGATAGAGATGGGATAGTGAAAGATAGAGATATATGGGAAGAAAGAGAGAGATAGAGATATATGGAAGAGAGAAAGGAAGAGAGGTGGAGATGAAATTAGGTGGATGGGGATGGGGAGGGAGATGGTGAGAGATAGAGAGGGAGGGAGAAAGGGATAGATGGTAGAGGAGGAGATAAGAGAAGGGGAGGGAGAGATAGGTTGAAGGGAAGAGAGATAGAAGAGAGGAGATAGATGGGTAGAAAAGGAGATAAGAAAGGATGAATGGAGTGGAGAGAGGGAGAAGAGGGAGGAGATAGGTTGAAGAGATAGAGGAAGAGAGGGAGATAGATGGAGTTGGAAAAAGCCCCGGTTGAGAAAAGTTATAGATAGAGTAGAGGAGGATAGATGAGAAGAGGGGAGAGAGAGGAGAGATAGGTTGAAGAGGAAGAGAGAGAAGAGAGGGAGATAGATAGGTAGAAAAGGGAGAGAAAGAATAGGGGGAGAGGGAGAGCGATATGTAGAAAGGGAGAGAGAGAAGAAGATAGGGGAGAGAGGGAGAGATAGCTCATTATATAGAGAGGGAGAGGGAGAGACATAGAAAGGAGGTGATATAGAGAGATAGAGGGGGATGATGAAGGAGAGAGAGAGAGATATGTGGGAAGAGAAAGAGAGAGAGATAGAGATATATGGAAAGAGAAAGGAAGAGAGGTGGAGATAGAGATTCAATGGATAGGGGGGATAGGGAGGGAGAGAAAGGGATATAGATAGGTAGAGGAGGAGAGATAGAGAAGAGGAGGAGAGAGGGAGAGATAGGTTGAAGAGGAAGAGAGAGAAGAGAGGAAGATAGATAGGTAGAAAATGGAGATAAGAAAGGGAAATAGATAGGTAGAGGAGGAGAGATAGAGAAGAGGGGGAGAGAGGGAGAGATAGGTTGAAGAGGAAGAGAGAGAAGAGATGGAGATAGATAGGTAGAAAAGGGAGAGAAAGAAGAGGTGGAGAGGGAGAGCAATATGTAGAAAGGGAGAGAGAGAAGATAGGGGAGAGAGGGAGAGATAGCTCAATATATATAGAGGGAGAGGGAGAGACATAGAAAGGGGGTGATATAGAGAGATAGAGGGGGATGGTGAAAGAGAGAGAGAAAGAGAGAGAGATAGAGATATATGGGAAGAGAAATAGAGATGGAGATACATGGGAAGAGAAAAGAAGAGAGGTGGAGATAGATAGTAGATGAATAGGGGGGATAGGGAGGGAGAGATGGTGAGAGATAGAGAGGGGGAGATAGAGAGGGGGAGGGAGAGAAAGGGATATAGATAGGTAGAGGAGGAGAGATAGAGAAGAGGAGGAGAGAGGGAGAGATAGGTTGAAGAGGAAGAGAGAGAAGAGGGAGATAGATAGGTAGAAAAGGGAGAGAAAGAAGAGGGGGAGAGGGAGAGCGATATGTAGAAAGGGAGAGAGAGAAGAAGATATGGGAGAGAGGGAGAGATAGCTCAATATATAGAGAGGGAGAGGGAGAGACATAGAAAGGGGGTGCTATAGAGAGATAGAGGGGGATGGTGAAAGAGAGAGAGAGAGATAGAGGAGTGAGAGGGAGATAAAAAGAGAAATAGATATATAGATATAGAGTAGGAGATATGGAGGGAGAGATGGACTGAATGAGAGAGAAAGGGGGGAGAGGGAGATATAGCTCAATAGATAGAGAGGGGAAGAGGAAGTGACATAGATAGTGGGAGATATAGAGAGATAGAGAGCGACAAGGAGAGATATATCAATCGGCCTCCCTATATCTCAATCTATTCATCCTTATCTCTTTATATCAGGTAAAAGCCTATATATACTATTATTTAATAATAAATATAATTATATTATATTATATAATTTAATCTAATATTACTATTATATTAAATATATATTAGATTAATTATAATTTGTATTATATAAAAATATACTTATTATTAATTATTAATTATAATAATTTTATATATATTTAATAATTTTGTTAAAGAATATAATATATAATTATAATAAGTCAAATAATTATTTAATTTATTATGTAAATATAGCTAATTTATTATTAATACCTAGCTAAATGGCACTAGAAATTTCAATTTAATTAACATACTCTAATTAAAACCTAGTTCGTCAAATTGAAGAAGTGAAAGGTCAATACCAATGCCGAGGAAGAGAGGAAGAGTTTTGAGTGAGAGATAGGTCTATACCAGCACCGAGGAAGAGAGGAAGAGTTTCAAGGACTGAGAGATAGGTCCATACCAACGTTGAGGAAGAGATTGGAGTTGTTTTAAGGTCAATACCAACGTCGACGAAGAGTTTGGTGGAGTGAAAACAAGGTGAATATGAACACCGAGGAAGAGTTTGGAGGAGTGAAAACAAGGTCAATACTAGCACCAAGGACCTGGTTGAGGGCACTCAGGGAAAATCCATGACCAAGGGACAATGAGTACTGTAAGTTTGGCACCCCCATTCTCTTTAACCTGCGTTTTTCATGCCTAGTTTCCAATTTAGATGCAATCTTTACACATGCATAATAGGGATAATAGGAGCTTCATGCCTCAAACAAGGCTTTCAAATTCACCTCAAACATTCAATGGGGGTAAATTCTCCTCAAACATTCAATGGGAGTAAATGTGCCTCAAACACTCAAACACAGGAAAAGAGATTCATGCCAAGCAGAAAAAAAAACCTTAGATAAAAGCTCATGGTTCACAAATGATATGTACAAAGATCAAACTAATACATGGTCTTCACATGCCATAATGGTCTACACCTAATTCTTCCAATGCTAAATGCGAATCTTTGAATTCTTCGCAGATTGGCCTTTACTTCGTCATGCACAAGCAAAACACAACACAAAACACAAAACACATATCCATATACACAACAAAAAAAATTATGCAATTTTTTTTAGGAACTTGGATGTCATGCCTTTCACAAGTACCCTACACAAAGAGAATCATCTACACAAAAGGAGGGATATTGAATGTAAACAAAAACACATTTTTTATTTAATTATGCAATAATACTAGGTCATAAATGAACCTGTTTTGCTTTGATATTATGTTTGAGAACTCATAATTAAGTCCCACTAAATTTCAAGGTTCAATTTGTTGGTGGGAACATGTTATTCTTTGTTGTACGACCTACCTAAAATCTTATGTCCACAAAGTTGCTAAAGACATAAACCAATAAGAAAAAATTTGAAGGTACAACTAAAAAGGGGTTATTTCCTTTTGACCTCCTCCACCTCTTATATTTCAACATAGCATGAAATTACGCTTACATAACATAAACTCAAACATATGGAAGTTTATAGGGGAAAAGGAGCCCAAGTATATGCTAGGCTAAGCTAGATCTAATGAATGGAAATAGAGGCATACAATTCTTCTTTAATACCTCCACCACAAAAATATGCAAGGAAAGGTCTCCTCCCTTCTTGGTAGTGATAACCTCCTCCACATGCCTAAAAGTGATAACCTCCTCCAACCATATAAGAGAAGACTGTTGCTATGTGTACTTGGATACCATGGAGAAAGGCTCTTTGGGCTCTTTCATCAATCAAGGTATTGTTAAATTTTAACACCAAAATTGAGAATGAAGAATCTTTCCTACGATGGCGGCCAATTATGCTTCTCAACACCTAGATTACAAAATCTCTGTCAATATCATTCCCATCACAATTAAACCTATTGCTTGAGATATAGTCATATAGGTAAACAAATTGGCTTTCTTGATAGTAGATACATTCTAGACAATTCAATCCTTGCATCAAAGATTGTTGAATGGGCCCAACAAACTACTCATGATGCCCTTACTATTAAGTTAAAACTTTAACAAGGAATATGATTGCATCAAATGTACTTTCATAACCTTTGAATGAAGAACCTTCATTCAAAAATGATGCCATGTCAAGACTTTAAAATGAAGGCATTTTTTATTTTAAATATTTCATGTCCAAAATGATTTATAAAAGGAACCTTTGCATGAAGGACCTTCAAATGAAGACCTTAATTCAAAGGTCCTTCATTAGAAGATCCTTCATATGAAGGTTCCTTTAATGCCATCCCATTATAGCTCTTAGAGTTGTTAGAGATATCCATCAAATTGACAAACCCTGACTTAACAACCACAAATTCACAAGAAAATTGCCCCTATCAGCCCTAGGGCATCACTTGAATGCCAAGTTTCTTGCTTTAACAAACCCCTAAATGCAATGAACCTCTATCATACAATATTTCACACCAATCCACTGAGTTATAGTTCTAAGACAATGGGTGGATTGGTGGATGCCATTTCTATTTAGCCCTCAAACCCTTACATAGGAAAAATAGGGCAGTCCCTATATTTGATTGTTTTCTCCCACAAAAAAATGATTTAGCACTTCAAAACAAATGAAAATGAAAGGGAACACATATATTTATCTACACCAATGATCTCAGAGCATTTCAAGCTTGTACGGATCCATACAACACAAAAGAACTTCAGAAAAATAGTAAAAACATAGAAAATTGCTTCAAGAATGTGGTATTTGATATGAAATTTTGGTATCAACTCCTCCAACAACCTTTTCTTGGGCCTTGGAAGGATTTTAAAATCATCTCAGACCCCAACTACCTTCAACCATGATGCAGGGTGAGTAGGGGAAGCTTGTTTAGATGATCAACTAGATGATCAAACCACCAACTTAGCACAACTCTCTCAAATACTCTTTAAGTGGACCTTTCCAATCCACCATTCCTTTAAGGAAAAGACCCACCCAACTAGGGTTCTTGTACTCAAAAAATCAAGAGGGATTGCATCCACTTGGATCATGTCAAATAGGACTAAACCAAACCATGACACTCAATTTTTCACTTAGGAAACTCTATTTTCTCATCGCTCTAACCACTAGGCCTCTTTACCACCAACTTAGCACAACTTTCTCAAATACTCTTTAAGTGGACCTTTCCAATCCACTATTCCTTCAAGGAAAAGACCCCCCCAACTAGGGTTCTTGTCTCAAACAATCAAGAGGGCTTGTATCCACTTGTATCATATCGAATAGGACTAAACCAAACCATGACACTCAAGTTTGCACTTAGGAAACTCCATTTTCTCATCGCTCTAACCACTAGGCCTCTTTACCACTAAAAGGCTTGTAGCCCTACCCAGTAGGACAGTCAAAATAAAATCCACATATAAGCTTCTATCAAGCCCAAACCAGTGAACTTAGACAAGTAATATATTCCCCTACAAAATCTCAAAACCTTCTTTCTTAATAGTGGACAGTAAAAGAGAAATGGATCAAAACAACGTTGCTCCAAGAGGCCTAATTGGCAGGCCACAACAAAACAATTGACTATCTAGGCTCTCCCCTTCACCCCAAATCCTTGAAACATGTTCTTACAGGCTATTTTCACCCATTTCTATCACTCCTAAGTGCCTCTACAGTTAAAATCACCCTAAATAAACAAAACTCAACTTTTTGCTTCACAATCTAGGCCTATCACATGAGGATGCCAGGCCTAGAACATTGTAAAAATTCCTCCACACAGCATACCATTCTCCAGAACCATAAAAATATTAAAATATACACAAATATCTTCCATCCCACCAAGAATTAGCATTATTACAATGTGGAGATGGAAGAAAGAGCCATTCTTCAATCAAAACCCTAGTTTTGAGGGTTTTCAGACCAGTTCCTGCTAAAATGGCAATATCTTCTTTTATACTCAATGAAAACTTGTCAAATCACCTCCAAAAGAAAGCTAGGTCTTCCCTCTATCCAACCATAATAGGATTTTACTCATACAGTATGTACAGAGGCCATACCACATAGTAGAACAGAAAATTTACACACAAAATTTCTAGAAAACAACAAGCTTTTGCATTAGAACTTCAAAATGATTCATCAACCTACATGCCTCAAACAATAGAGGCTTATTTATATCTTTAACCAACCTTCCTGACATCCCACAACTAAAATTTGAATTGGTTGTACGTTGGGAACTAACAAAACATCATTTAGACACCTAATTGCCTAGTTAAGGAAAGTTAATACAACTTCCACAAGCCCAAATACAAAGAGCCTTCAAGAGGTTTCAAAAGGCATCAAAACCATTTCAAAACACCAAGGAAACTCCCCTCAAGCACTTGGTTGCATCATGGCATTTTTATTCTTTAATTTTCCAAGCTTACAAAGTGAGGATGGCTCGACCTTGTGATTACTGATAGGCTGTTGTGAGATCCCATTACTTTAGAAGATTAAATTCAATATGTCAACTGGGTAGTGTTCAAGGAAATTTTCAATAGAAGAAGTTTGGACTATCTCCCCTAGATTTTCTAACTTCTTATGGCAACTAATATTAATTCTACCTAAGGTCATCTAACTAAGAAACTGTAAAACAATTTATCCTAAAGAAAGTAGGAAATATTCAAACTAAAAAGCATAGAAAAAAAACTAATTTAGAAAGAATAACAACTAAGTTAATGTGTATAGAAACAACTAAACTAAAGAATTGGTAAACTACAGAAGTGGAAAAACTTATAAACAATTTATTAAACATCCTCCCTATTCGACAAAGATTCTAACAGTTAACAATGAAAAACTATGAAAGTGAAAGACAACAAGTACTTCAGAACTTAGATTTCACAACAACAAACTCAATAATTCTCTACAGAATAACAATGTAATAAAGGAAAACACTTATCTACTTAAGTTATCTCCCCTTGAGTGGCCAGCTTGCGGGTTATCACGTTTGTTCTCAGCTCACATCCAAAATTAATTCAGAACTGCTTCTATCAACCATAATTATTATCCATAACTCATAACTTAGAAATTTTATATGACAATCTCTTTATTCATAAGCTCATAAAATATATTGACAACATAACATTACTTTTTTCACTATATATTTTACTTCTGGAGATTACGTCTTTTATAGAAAAACTCTAACTAAATCCTATATTTTAGATGGTATAGATAACCATTGAAAAATTCTATAACAAATCTACGAATAACTTGTATGTCTTTAAAACCCATTACAACAGTATTAAAGAGGCTCAAGTCGAGCCATGAAGTTTTTGACTTAAAGCATAACAAAAATTAAGACTTAAAGAATAACTATATCTTTGGTCCATCACCCTAAAGTTCTGGAGCATTTTTCTAGCGCACACCTTCAACCTGTTCTGGTGCATGTGCTGGATGAATGCTTCTAATCTTCAACTTGATGACCGATTATTATCCTACAAAACACTTAAAATAACCCATTAAATTTGTATTGGCAAAATACTTCAATAAATCAAAAGAAATAAAGTTTGTACAATTTCTCTTTAAAAGTTAAGCAATTATTTCTCCTAAAATTTAATTAATTGGTAGAGGATAGGGATTTTGCATATATGAAATAGGTCTTTATGGTATTATTATGATGAGTTTATTTTTACCTCATCAATTACATTGAAACTTATCACCAAGACTCAAAACCTACTACATTGACGGAAGACCAAAAGCATCAGGGAATATTTTAGGGTTTATAAATAGTACATGACCTAGGTCAACAAATAAGCAACCCAATTGCATATTTGAGGCATGCGAGGGAAACTGTGTATTTGTATGTGCGATAAAATCAATAACTGTAGGGGAAGAGTTGCTAATCGATTACAATTTGAATCGCTTAGATACAAACAAAGTTACTATGGGGGTGGTATGTACTATATACCATTTTACCCAACCTCCAATTAATGACTCCAATATACCATTTTATTATTATGTTTTTTTTTGTAAGTCTATTGGTTTCATTTCGGTAATATTTTTTTATATTTAATTTTTGTCACAGCGGGACAATGATTGTACGGGGAAGGCTCTGACCCATACCACATATCATGATGCATCTTCAGGTGCTTCTACCAGACAGGTTTAC
>VDFB02025706.1:96015-173301 GCA_007258455.2 Sequoia sempervirens
TATTATGGGGCAATTTGATAGGAAATGAGTAGAACCTAGAGTATGCTACACGCCTTCATACTACATACTACAACCTTGTTCATGATAGAAGATTCTTGTTTTGTGACATGGAAAGAATACATTAAGTGATTGAAAGACCAAGGATAGTGAACTATGTAGGAATAAGTGATTGAGAGTGAACAGGGGAAGCTTATTTAGATGATCAACTAGATGATCAAACCACTAACTTAGCACAACTCTCTCAAATACTCTTTAAGTGGACCTTTCCAATCCACTATTCCTTCAAGGAAAAGACCCAACTCACCTAGGGTTCTTGTACTCTCACAACCAAGATGGTTTGTAACCACTTATATCATGTCAAATAGGACCAAACCAAAAATTAACACCCTAATTTTCACTTAGGAAACTCCATTTTCTCATCGCCCTAACCTTTAGGCCTCTTTACCCTTTTAACCCTTGTAGCCCTGCCCGGTAGGACAGTCAGAATAAAATCCACATACAAGCCTATACTAGGCCCAAACCACTAAACTTAGATAGGTATTATGTGCCCCTACAAGGCCTCAAAACCTTCCTTCATGACAGTGAATAGAAAAAGAGCAATGGACCAAAACAACGCTGCTCCAAGAGGCCTAATTGGTTGGCTACAACAAGACAATTGACTATCTAGGCTCTCCCCTTCACCCCAAAGCCTTGAAATAGATTATTTCATGCTAGTCACACATATTTCTATCATCCCTAAGTTCCTTCACTATTAAGATCCCCCTAAACAAGAAAAACTCAACTTTTTGCTTCACAATCTAGGCATGTCACATGAGGATGCCACGGCTAGAACATTGCAAAACTTCCTCCACATAGCATGTCGTTCTCCATAACTTTGAAAATATGAAAACATACACAAATACCTTCCATCCCACCAAGAATGAGCTTTATTACAACGTGGAGATGGAAGAGACAGCCATTCTTCAATCAAAACCCTAGTTTTAATGGTTTTCAGACCTACCTTGCCAAAATGGCAATAACTCTTGTTATACTCAATGAAAATTCACCAAATCAACACCAAATGAAAGCCAGGTCTTCCCTCCATCCAACCATATCAAGTTTTTACTCGTATAGATTGTACAAAGGGTGTACCATGAATAAGAACATGAAATTTACACATAGATTTTCTAGAAAACAAGTTTTTGCATTGAAACTAGAAATACCCTACTGCCTCCATGTGCCAAGCCAATTTCTCCAATATAGACTTATTGGGTGTCACCAATATAGAAGATAGTCACTAATATAGAAAATTTATGCAATCATCCCACAAAATCTTCTTTATTTCGAGTCATCTTGAGTTTTCCTATAGAAATAATGGTTTTGCTATGTGATTATGAGATCATCAAATCATTGAGTTCTGCACCCACTTTTCTAATGTCAATGTTGTAGGATTCAAGAGTTTTTCTTTATATTTCCATAGGTATTTCTTTAGTCCTCTCAAATTTATGCATTCATGTGTCATTTGAGAGGGTAACTCCATAAAGGTTTTGTCACAATTGAAGAATAAAGCATTAGCTTATGTCCATCACTAAAATAACAAGGGTTATTATGGGGAAATTTGATAGGAAATGAGTAGATCCCAGAGTATGCTATAGGCCTTCATACTACAACCTTGTTCATGATAGAATATTCTTGTTTTGTGACTATGCTATAGGCCTTCATACTACAACCTTGTTCATGATAGAAGATTCTTGTTTTGTGACATGGAAAGAATACATTAAGTGATTGACAGACCAAGGATAGTGAACTATGTAGGAATATATGAAAGGGAAGTGATCAAGCATCTGCTACTATGGAAAGGACAAGAGACACAGGTGGGTAGAGATATTAAGGAAAATTTGGTGACAATCAAGAGAAGGAATCAATGTTAAAAGATAAAGCATAGTCCATTAGAAATCATCGGATAGTCATGAATGCCAAATGATCATTAACAATGTCAAGGGGTAGTGACTTCATCTCAAGAGTTAGTCATTTAAAATACATGTCAAGTGGACTGTGCAAAGACAATTGAAGGTAGTGAAAAGTGACAAGTGCAGTGTCAAATGAAAGAGACAACCATTTCTTAAAACTAGGGATAATCATAACAATAAGTTTAATACTCACCATAAAATGATGATGAAACAATAATCTAAGGACAGTCATGATAATGTTTAGTACAATGACCATGAATGCAGAGTTTAGGATAGTCTCGGTCCATTAAAGGTAGTCATAGGAAGGACAAGTCATGACTGTCCTCAATGACGAGTAAGATTTAAAGAGATTCATATCATCATTCATGACTGTCTAGACATATTGATAGTGATAAACATTCCATGAGATGCAGGACAATAGTAGATAATAGCAACAAGGAAGTGAACTGTTTGATATAATACTTTGTTAGACATGTATGAAAATGTCGTAGCATAGACAAGGCAGTGAAATATTTGAAAAATTTCCTCAAATAAATGTGGTCTCATGGAATGCCATGACAAGCTAATGCAATTGGCAGTTGCTCCTTGATATTAGTTACACAATGTGAAGTAATTGCATAACTGCTTAGGTTGACCGTAATAAACTATATTGTAATTGAAATTTCATCATCTATCAACATCTAGTTATTAGTTATGCAATGTGAAGTAATACTTTGAGTTTGAAAGGTGTGCAATGCAATGAATGTAATCAGCAATATGAATATAAACTACAAAAATATATTTTCTACAATTCATTAGTTAAACTCTTTATTTTATTTTGTATTCTATTATCTAATTGAACATATGTTCATGTGTGGAACATGATAAGATAGGCATGACTGTAGCTTTTGAAGGTGCATTATAGAATCTTCGTAGGTATGTTTACCAAGGCAGTTGCCACTACAACATATTGCAAGCCTAATTTTCAGATTGCTTCATTTAGCATCACCAATCATCTCCTCAAGAACATTGTCCCTATTTAAAATGATGGAAATAGTTTTCATCTATCACAAAAAATTCTATTTAAATAGTCATTTTTGTGCATATCCTACAATCATTGCATTCCAAGAGATGACATCTCTTTGAGCCATTCCATCAAATAGTTCACGTGCCTTATCTATACTTCCAAATTTTGAATACATGTCTACTAGAGCATTTCCAACTATAATATTTGACAAAAATCCCCCTTCCATTATGTTATGATGGATGTCCATAACATGTTCCAAAGCTCCCCTTTTGCCACAGGAAGGGAGGATGTTGACAAAGGTTGTTGAATTTGGCTTTACACCAGCCAATTACATTTTCTTTAAAATTTCTAAAGCCTTTTGAACAAATCTATTTTGTGCATATCCTGCAATCATTGCAGTCCATGAGACCACATTTCTTTGAGGAATTTTGTCAAACAGTTCACGTGCCTAGTCTATGCTTTGACATTTTACATACATGTCTAATAGGGAAGTTGCAACTACATCTTCAATGTATCCACTTCGAACATACCCTGCACTATATCATTCCATGAAAATGGAATTCCTTCTAGGCGTATAAAATAGTTTAGGCACCTTCTTTGTCTCTAAATTGAGCATCCATGGCCACCAGGGCACTAGAAAAGTGTGGAGATTTAAATAGTTTTTTTTAAATTGTACAGTTTCGTCGAAATTTTGATGAAACAAACCAACGAAACCTAATACCATCCAACGAATTTTCCATAATTCTGATGAACCTTTCATCAGAATGACTTGGCGAACCTTTAATATAGTCTGACGCACTTGCCATACTTCCGAAAAAAGTTTTGTCGGAATGACTGGTCTACTTCGTCAGAAGCTCAATGAATGTTCAATATTCTTCCAACGCTTTGGCAAAAACATGCCACTTGACTTCTGGTTATTGCTTGTCAGTAGATCGACGAAACGTGCATCAATAATAAGAATGAAAATTAGTTCCCTTGTCCATGGTGACAACCAACAAAATTGAGCCGTGATTACGACATTTTAGAGCACGTCGGGAAAGTGATGCAAAGTGAGTGATGAAAAATATTTTAGTGATTTGTTAGAATTCTGACAATAATTTGTCAAAAATTCTCAAACTTTCGTCAAAAATTTGAGTAAAATACAGTAGTATTCTAATAACTTTAATAAGGCACCACAATGTAATTATTTTTGTAAATGCTTTTGAATATCATCTAAAAAAAATTTTAAAGGGGATTTTTATTTGTTTGTGTAATGGTCTTCCTCTTAGGGAGCATTGTTCCTAATGTCTCCAAGAGAGGACAAGTCAAAAGTGTCAGATCACGCCCATGGGATGCCTCATTCGCATCATTCCATAAGAGTAGATCATACACTCTTGGACAACATCAAACCCAATGACACCACCAAGAAGATGACACATTAAAATAAAAAAGAAAAATCACACCATGAAATTTTTTCAAAAGATGTCATCGATGTATGTCCCCACTTTAAAGTGGTTGCTACACCATTACTGTGAGCAATTGATTTAAAGTAGCCAATTTTTTTCCTAAGACATGAGAGCTTTCCTCCGAAAACCCTATTCCATGTCATATGTTTCTGAAATAAGTTGCGTCATGAAATAGGAAGGAAGGATGCCCCCACAAATACATAAGGGATCTATGGATTTGGAGTCAGTATGTCTTTGCTACAATTTTTTCATAGAGCATGGAACTAACATCATTCCCCAAATGCACATAGAAATGGAAGAATGACACAAAGAAAGTGAAAACAAAGAAAAACCTTTCGAGTCAACATGGAAGAAACATGAATGTCTCAACGCCTTTCATCATCCCCAAAAGGAAAACACAAGACAAATGAAAAAGAGAAAGATAAATATTTTGGGTCAACATGGAAGAGACCTAAATATCTCAATGCCTTGCATCATCCCCAAAAGGAAAACAAAAGATAAATGAAAAATGATTATGAAATAGAGAAGAATGAAGGTACATATAGAAGAATGCACAAAAGAGATAGGAACATCAAACAAAATTTCATAGGGGATCACATTACGCACATGCAATCACATAAAGAAAAGTGAAAAATCAAAAGACTAGTAAGGCACATGTGAGTCAACCTAAAGCAGGTCGTCCACCTCCCAATCTCAATCAGTATAAACGGAAGGTGAGAGACTAGCCAAAGGTACAAGAGCAAGTATTGAAATAGGACACACACCAAGTTCAAAACTCTTTTTAGGAGATTTTTCATTTAAGCTCATGGAAGAAGAAAATAATGTATTCAACTCATCATGCACTTATTCATCAATTTTTGCAATGTCAATGTCATCATCTAAGTTAATCACAGTAGGAGGTCGAATAACAATTTCCATGCAATGTTCTTGTTTATGTTGTGGCGAGGGTTGAGAGTCATCATGCATTGCTTCAGGTAGATTTGGATTTTGATTTTTTATGTTATTGTTGTTTTATTGAGTTTGTAATCTACGAGCAATAGCACGATGTCTACGTCTACGCTCTCTAGCACTTCAATTTTGTTTCAATTTATTGTCAATTTGTTTTTGTGTAAGAGCAGGTCTGTCAATCATAGGTTCCTTCTCTTCCTTGGGAGGACTAGGAGGAACAACAATAGGTTTCTCAACAACTTTCTCTTTGACTTTGTAAACTTGTTTGACTCTAGGAGGGACAACGGGATTTTTTGTACTATCTCATGGTCTCTTGTGGGAAATTGCAAGAGGTTGTTCTATATATTGTTCTTGTATGGTCAGAAGTGTTTTTGGTTCAATCATTGTCTCATCAAGGATGGTTAGTTCGGTCATAGGTTGAGGCATGTTTCGAAGGGATAGTTTCACTATTTTCTTTGCCTTGAATTTTTGATATGATTTGAAAAAGAAAACTTCACGAGGCTTGATAGGTTCCATAGGCTCAGGCCAAAATTAATCTAGTGAAAAATTCCCTTTTGTCGAGGCAGGATGAAATCCACTATGATGCACAATGAAGATGTCATTGCCAAATGGGAACTTTAAATATTTATGCACAACCGAAGGGATGAAATTCATGGATCAAAGCCATGGATAGCCTAGCTTCACACAAAATTGGTCCGATTGTGGGATGATGGAGAATGAGACTATTAATGTTTTCGGTTCCACTTTTAAAGGGAGATCTATCAAACCTATCATAGGGCAAGCAAATCCGTTATGTGTCTTGATCCATGCTTTCGGGTTATCATATGTTTCTTGATATAGCTCATGGACATATAAGAATTCTTCTGTGATCACATTCTCTCCACAGACGAGATCAATCAATATTCCATTAGTGGGATTATTATTGATTTGACCGGCTATGTAAAGAGGACCATTAGGTGCACATTTAGGTATGCCATTTTGTGAGAAAGCAATGTCAAGGGGTTGTCTAGTCAAGCCCTTAAGAGGTCTAGCTTCGATAAATGCTATCACATTCTCTATGGGATGTAATTGCATATGATCATGATCCATGTTAACATTGTTCTTAGTTTCAGTAGGAGGATTGGTTGTGGTATGTATATTGTTATTTTATTGTTTTTTCAAATACTCCTGAAGGAAGTAACTAAGGCTATAGATGATTTGTATTTCGTTTTGAGTTTTAAGCACTTTCCTTAGATTTTGTATGATAGGAACCAAGCTAATGTCAATGAATTCACTAAGGATATGAACTTGTAAGTTTTCTAGTTGTTCATCTAACTTCTCAATAACATCATGCACATTGATTGTAGGAGGTGATGTCATGGGAAATGTGTAAGGAAATTTGGGAGCGTATCTAGTGAAAACTCCATGCAGTAGAGCCTTCGGTAACTTTCATTTTGATTAGGTTACCTTAAATACATGGACAACTATGTCCCAATGCGGAACAGACACAGTTTATTTCCTACATTGATCCTTCTGAGAAAAACATATGTGAATTCAACAGCAATCAACAACATAGATGAAAGATAAAACAAAAAATCAGAACACAAAGATTTTACATGGGGAAAATCCTCTCAGATAAAAAAACCCCACACTCCAAAGATCGAGCCATTGTATTATTCAGCAACAAACGGTTACAATACAATTGCAAGCTCTTAGCCTTTTCAGAGATTACATCTTGTTCATCTAGATACAACTGGTAGCAAACACCCCCAGAGAGATCAACCATGGCATTCATGTTCAGGAGAGATTCCAGTAGCATAACTCTGCCTCTCTCACTCTTTGCCTCAACCTCATGGCTTCGGCCTTTCAGCCAGCCACATGGCTTATCTCTATCGATCCCTCTCTAGCTCTCAGCTCTTCAGCTTCTCAGCTTGTCAGCCTGTCAGCTTGATCCACACACTCGACAGAACATCCAATGCATTCATATCTACATTCATTCTCAATAGGATCTCTGTGAATCAGTTCAAGATCACACTTCAGCAATCTCCCAACTCAACATCCTTATCGTCGTAGATGTTTCCACTCTTGTGCAGATTTTTCCTTTCAAACCGTTTAGAAAATCCAACCGCCAACCATTTGAATTTCGCTTCCTCTAATTGTTCCACGAGCCACCACAAAGGTAGTCAAACGGTCAAGGAACAATCCACTAAGTTCGCATGTTGGTGAGACACGAGAAGTGTCTCCCCGATGCTCAATGGATTCATAGACAATATCGGCATAGGTTCCAACATTCGGCAAGAGGTTATATCGAACGCCATGACTCATACCGAATCCCTCAATATCCATATTGGCAAGAGATTCCTCCATCGGCAAGAAATTTAGTTGATGCTCACAAGTCATATCGATTTTAGCTTTGCCATCGGCAGGACATTACAATTCGCCAAGAGTTCTCATTGAGCAAACAGGTCATACCGAGTCGGCAAGACATTTTTCTTTCGCCAACACATCACACCGAGCTTCATGTTATGCCGAACTCTGAACAATTGCCAAGAGTTATACCGACATCAGGATTCCCATCGGCAAGACAAACACACTTAGCCAAGACATCTCACTGATGCCTTCAAGTTACACCACTGTGCTCGACAGTCGGCAAGACATACGTCTTTCACTGAGACCTTACACCGAGCACATGAAGTCTTACCGAGTCGGAAAGACTTTTTGTCTTTGCCAAGACTTCACGCCGAAGTCTTCAGGTTACCCCAAGCTCACCTTTCGCCAGGAGTCATGCCGAACACATCCCACATCGTCGGTGAGACAAACACCCATCGCCAAGACTTCATAGCGAAGCCTTCAAGTCATACCGATGACTCCATTCGCCAAGACATCTCCAGGTCGCCAAGACTACATGTCGATAGGAACAAGTCATGTCGATTTCCACATCGGCCAGACAGACCAAAGGTCATGCTGATATCGGCAAGACTTCCTATTGTCGCCAAGACATCATTCTAATACATGTGAGTTTCCCTGATGACCATGAGCAATGTTGGCAAGACTTTACATATTGCCAAGACTTCATGCTGATACCCTTTGAGTTACTCTAAGTGTATTCAGTCGGCCAGACATCTCCCAATCGCCAAGAGATCTTCCCGAATGTTCAAGTCACCCTAATGACTACAATCGACGAGACATCTCCCTGTTGCTAGGACCACATACCGACACACTTGAGTTACCCTGACGGCTCCAGGAGAAAACATATCAGTGAGACAACCCTCCATCGCTAAGACTTCATATCGAAGAAAACAGGTTACACCGATGACTCCAGTCACCATAGGTCACACCGACATCTGCTAAACACTTGATAACAAACCCTTCTGTCACTAAGACATTTCCACTCTGCAAAGGGTTACAATGACTGCACCAAGTCATAGCGATAGGTCCATTGAGCAAGATAGAAGCAAAGTCACAGCGACATGAGAAAAACACAAGATTACTGAACTGTCAATCAGCCAGACACCATGAATGTCACAATGACCATGCTTTCTCAGAGGATTCAGCCTATGAGATTGAGTCACATTTTCCAACAATCTCCCACTTGACGAAAATCACACAGGCACCTTCAAAGCAACCAAGAACTAAGATCACACTAGCTCCACCAGTTCAAACCCCGCAATACTCAAGACACCCAATCAACATGATTCAACAGATAACAGTCCACAAGACAATTTGCAACAAAGACCAGGTATCCAATTGCAACTCACTGACCAACAAAGCAACCGATCACAACCATTTAGGAAACCACATAGACCTCAACATGCTCTCATGCTCTATCAAGAAATCAGCTCCAACATCCAAGATGTTCACCTTCAAGCAACAATCCTGTCATCTTCCAACATGCCACCTGTGGAAGAAGAATACAATGCCAAGGTGTATAAGCACCATTCCAACGAACACAAGCAAAAGATCCCAGCGATCTCACCACCAAGATACTGCTACCACTTCACTGTGTTCAAATGCTATACAGAAGAAATATCAACTTCAAAGCTTCAAACAGAACACAACAGTGAAGTTATTATCCAGAAACAAGATACAAAACATCAGTTAGAACAACAATCAGACTGATTGCTCCCATCCAACTGATTAACCCACGTGACTGAAAATAGCACCCATAGCTTGTGCTATACCATCCAATCTTACATACCTCATAGGTATCAACATTAGTAAACATCTGCCAATCCATTAACAACAAATACAAGTTCCAGTGTCAACCAGTTGAAGAAGACAAGACACATACAGGAACTCCCACTGCCAGAGTAATCCAGATCTGAAGGATCAAAGGCATCAACAAGTCTACCCATACTAGCACATAGAAAATGTAACCATGTAGTACCAAGGAAAAATCCACAATGATATGCACAACCTGCAACAACCTGCCACAAGAAACATTTCTCTCACCACAAACCTTCATGGCCACAGAGAGAAATAATGCACATCATCTTCCTGTAGAACATCCTTCTACATACACTTCTAATAGCCAGCTATGTCAATAATGATCTTCTTCACATCCCAACAGAAATCCTTAACAACATCCATTCGTTCAATCATCAAGATCAAACCAACTTTAAAATCATGGATGTAAACCTTTCAAAGAAGATCAAGCTAAAACATTTCCCATTTCAGGAAATCAGCCCATACATCATCTCCTACCAATTCTCATCAGTAAATGACATAACAAAAACTCAAGGAGATAATACAACCTATACAACTTCCACTATGAATCCTCCAGAACCAAATGTTAAACAATAATTCAAGATCCATATCATGAAAGTGAACTTAAATACATTTGAAAGATATAATGAGCCAAATACCTCTCAGATAAACTACCGAGTAGACCAAGAGTGGGAACAAGAATACTCCTTCAAGATATATAAGCCATCATGACTAATCCAAGGGCAATCTCCTTATAGGTCTCTCATTGAACTCACATTCAACTAAGGTGAAGGCTTCTCGGACTTTTTGTTGAACAACTTTAACAAGAGTAACAAGCAGCAACACATCTCTCATAAGAGAAAAAAATAGCCTCACCTTATTCTTCATGTATCGATGAGTACTAGCAACTGATCATCTCATGCTAAACTTCAACTGCATTACTGCACTAACACGAAGTATCAAGCAAGTAATCAAAGCACTCAATACACAAAGAATTTACAGACCACTGTCAAAGTTCCAATCAACTGAATCAAGAACTTATCATGACATCATGATCTACACATCCCCATAGGAGATCCCATGCTTTAGGTGACTTTTCCATTGTCTCAAGTACAATGCACAATGCCAAAACTCTAGTGTACAAGCAAGAGTATACCATGACATAAGCAAATAGACTCAAAAAACAACATCCCTGTCAAGCACCACCAACACCTTAGCCAAAGACTCCAAGCATCTTCCATGGTTCCAAGATGTTGTACATCTTCAAATAATGTCCATGCAAAAGCGCAAGAACCCTTCTACAACACTAAAGAAAACCAATCACCACCATGTGATGAACCCATAGTCACTGCTAGAGCTCCCACTGAAATGTGACATCCGAGCTCTCCAAGCATCATGACCACCTGCTACAGGTTCCCATAACCAACTATTTAGGCACTCAATAGTATCCATCCTCTCATCTCAAAGCAAACACCAATGCACAAGTGACCACAGACAAGGCTAGCTAACAAGTTTGTACCAACAATGAATCAACCTCGTGGATATAGATAGTCCACATCTGAGTTGTCTCATAGAAAACATGTAGGTAAAGACAACCCACAACATTGCACAACCCGTAGATCCATTCAACAGAAATGTGCAAACCCATCATTGCATTGGAAACTGCATCACTGAGATATCAAAGAGAATAACCACATAGAAAACATGACTCAAACACCAGATCACACCAGATCTGACTTGCCAAACATGTCCACAACGAGCACCATAATCAAGGAACACCACCATAAGAATGTTGAGTGACAAATCACTTACCAACACTCCCATGCAGAGAAGAAAAAATACCTCCTCAAACCATGCACCAAGCATGCATGCAGACCTGCAATTATCTCATCCAGGAACACCCCAAAAAGGTCAATCCCTAGACAATAGCTTAACAACAACTCCACATGATCACAAGTTTTTTCTTAACCATGTAAAACCTGGAAAACCACATAGCCATGCAAGTACAAAACATCCTTAGAAAGGAAACAACAGTTCAAGAGAATCCAGACCCTTTTCAGGCCAACTCTAAACCACCAACATGTACATGCATCCGAGAAAGAGAGAAAGGCTATTTCAAAAGATTGCAAATCATCTAATGATTAACTTCATAGCCTTCAAGCATTTGGGGTTAATAGGAAATAGTGCTTTCCAACACCAAGAACCACCACCTAGCATAAGCACTTTCTTCCATGACTGAGAAACAATCTAGGCTTCTCCATATCACCCAGGAGCCTGTCACACAGACACCAATATGAAAGCTTTACTGTTACACAGCCACAGAGTAATTCAATCCACCTCATACTCCAAGGTTATACCTCTACCAGCCAAGAGACATAGATCACAACATGATCAACTCCCTTTTTCGTCTCGACCATCCTTCAAGCTACATGTTGTCTCAGAATACCACAAGGCTTCCACTCATCAAAGGATCAATACATCAGTCTATTCCTCCAGATTTCTTCCAGCCCAACAAACAGAGAAATCTTCACAAGAGAAATATCCAAAACCAACAACCAAAAAAAAGGCTCTGATACCACTTGTAAGGAAATTTGGGAGTGTATCTAGTTAAAAATCCATGCAGTAGTGCCTTCGGTAACTTTCATTTTGATTAGGTTACCTTAAAGACACGGACAACTATGTCCCAATGCGGAACAGACACAGTTTATTTCCTACATTGATCCTTCTAAGAAAAACATATGTGAATTCAATAGCAATCAACAACACAGATGAAAGATAAAACAAAAAAGCGGAACACAAAGATTTTACGTGGGGAAAATCCTCTCGGATAAAAAACCCCACACTCCAAAGATCGAGCCATTGTATTATTCAGCAACAAACGGTTACAATACAATTGCAGGCTCTTAGCCTTTTCAGAGATTACATCTTGTTCATCTAGATACAACTGGTAGCAAACACCCCCAGAGAGATCAACCATGGCATTCATGTTCAGGAGAGATTCCAGCAGCATAACTTTTCCTCTCTCACTCTCAGCCTCAACCTCATGGCTTTGGCCTTTCAGCCAGCCACTTGGCCTATCTCTATCGATCCCTCTCTGGCTCTCAGCTCTTTAGCTTGTCAACTTGTCAGCCCGTCAGCTTGATCCACACACTCAACATAACGTCCAATGCATTCATATCTGCATTCATTCTCAATAGGATCTCTGTGAATCAGTTCAAGATCACACTTCAGCAATCTCCCAACTCAACATCCTTATCGTCGTAGATGTTTCCACTCCTGTGCATATTTTTCCTTTCAAACCATTTAGAAAATCCAACTGCCAACCGTTTGAATTTCGCTTCCTCTGATTGGTCCATGAGCCACCACAAAGGTAGTCAAATGGTCAAGGAACAATCCACTGAGTTCACATGTCGGTGAGACACAAGAAGTGTCTCCCCGATGCTCAATGGATTCACAGACGATATCGGCATAGGTTCCAACAGTCGGCAAGAGGTTATATCGAACGCCATGACTCATACCGAATCCCTCGACATCCATATTGGCAAGAGATTCCTCCATCGGTAAGACATTTAACTGATGCTCACAAGTCATATCGATTTCAGCTTTGCCATCGGCAGGACATTACAGTTTTCCAAGAGTTCTCATCGAGCAAACATGTCATACTGAGTCGGCAAGACATTTTTCTTTCACCAACACATCACACCGAGCTTCATGTTTATGCCGAACTCCAAACAATCGCCAAGAGTTATACTGACATTAGGATTCCCATCGGCAAGACAAACACACTTCACCAAGACATCTCACCGATGCCTTCAAGTTACACCATTGTGCTCGACAGTCGGCAAGACATGCGTCTTTCGCTAAGACCTTACACCGAGCACACCAAGTCTTACCGAGTCAGCAAGACTTTTTATCTTTTCCAAGACTTCACGCCGAAGTCTTCAGGTTACCCTGAGCTCACCTTTCACCAGGAGTCATGCCAAACACATCCCACACCGTCGGTGAGACAAACGCCCGTCGCCAAGACTTTATAGTGAAGCCTTCAAGTCATACCGATGACTCCATTCACCAAGACATCTCCAAGTTGCCAAGACTACATGCCAATAGGAACAAGTCATGCTGATTTCCACATCGGCCAGATAGACCAAAGGTCATGCCGATATCGGCAAGACTTCCTATCATCGCCGAGACATCATTCTGATACATGTGAGTTTCCTCGATGACCACGAGCAATGTCAGCAATACTTTACATATCGCCAAGACTTCATGCCAATACCCTTTGAGTTACTCCGAGTGTATTCAATCGGCCAGACATCTCCTAATCGCCAAGAGATCTTCTTGAATGTTCAAGTCACCCTGATGACTACAATCGACAAGACATTTCCCTGTCACTAGGACCACATACCAACACACTTGAGTTACCCCGACGGCTCCAGGAGAAAACTTATCAGTGAGACAACCCTCCATCGCTAAGACTTCATATCAAGGCAAACAGGTTACACCGATGACTCTAGTCGCCATAGGTCACACCGACATTTGCTAAACACCCGATAACAAACCCTTCTGTCGCCGAGACATTTCCACTCTGCAAAGGGTTACAACGACTGTACCAAGTCATAGCGATAGGTCCATTTGGCAAGACAGAAGCAAAGTCACAGCAACATGAGCAAAACACAAGATTACTAAACTGTCAGTCAGCTAGACACCATGAATGTCACAACGACCATGCTTTCTCAAAGGATTCAGCCTGTGAGATTGAGGCACATTTTCCAACAAAATGAAGTATACAAAATATAAGCCATGAAGGGTTGATTCTCAACACTATAAAAAAGAGATATAGGAAACCTAAGATCCATGGCGAGTGAGATATTGTGGGATGACATGAGCCTCGAACTACGTCTTATAATAGTATTGTGAATAAGACACCAAGTTGTAAAGCTCATACAAGTTTTACAACCCCAGTGTGCAAACCCTAGAATAGAAAATGAACGATGCAATAACCTAGAATGAAATCTAAATTTCAGAGTCTAAGCAATACAATTAACTAATTAAACAATGCAATAAGCTGAAAATGAAATCTTTTGATGCAATTTTGAAATTTTAAAAATGCACTAAAATGAAGCAATTTAAGCTAAATGCAATGAAATTGATGAAACAACAAATTAGGAAACTATAACAACACCAAATAGAAGCTAAAAACTAAGATTTTAATATCTTGAAAATGCAGATCTATAGCTAAGAGGGACTCATTCACTAGTAAGGGCGAATGGGTCCTGGTTAAGGTTTTCTGAGATTTTTCTATAGATTTTAGAGTGAATTTTGAATTTTTTTAGTTGCCAAAAGGTTCATATCAGACCTGATCAGGGACTTATTCACTAGTAAATGTGAATGGGACCTAGTTAGGTGTTTTTAATCTATTTTTTTAATGATTTGCAAGTTCTTAGTTATAACTTTCAGTTCCAGGTCTGAGACAGTGAGCTTCAGTTTCAGATTTTCTAGAAATTCAATATAAAAATGCAATGAAAATATGAAATGAAAGGCCTAATTTGAAATGTATTTTTTTTTTTTCAAATGCAATTATATGAGGTCTAAATGAGATGCAAAATGACTAATTTATTTTTGTAATTTTTAGATTTAGAAAGATGCAAAACAATGCAAATCTAAACCCTATATGATGTGCAAGATTTCAATGCAAAAGAAGTGACTCTAAATGAGATCTTAATTCAATGCAAATATAAGTGCAAATGAATGAAAGATCTAACTTAAGATGCAATGAGAGACTCTAAAAATCAGAAAATTGTAATGTTGAATATACGTTGGGTTCACCATTAAATGTATAGGGGGAAAATACAATAGACCCAAGTGCATGAACAAGAGGATCTACCACTAATTTTTCTAAGACCCTAAACACTCAAATTATGTAAAATAAGATGTTGATAACAATAAAAATGCTACCTAACTATTATAACAACTATGGGGGAAGTTTTTAGAGCATAAAATGTTGTGTACCTAGCCAAAAAGTTGGTTTTGAGCTACAGAGGACCCATTTTCCTTTAGTGGAAAATGGGTCCTTTTAGGTTCTTGGAAAACTAACTTCAGGGTCATGTTCCTTGATGTCTGCACTTTCAAATTCCCTATTATCAAGTTCTAGAAGTCTATATGCAATTTTGTAGCTTTAATTCTTTTATTTTGCACTTTGAATGACAACTTTGCAACTTTGACAATTTTTCTCAAAATCTTGCTCAACTTAATCTTCAACTCATAAATCTGCAATCACACACTCAAGGGAAGAAAAAATTGTTGATTTGTTAGTGAATAGGGGTTTGCCTCAGTCAAACCCATTGTAGGTAAATAAACCAAATGATGAAATGAATCAAATGAAGCATGAACATGAAATAATGTAAGTGATATCACCTTGGATGATATCTTGTCAAAAAAATCTACGTACTATCATGTAGTGGCCATGAAGAATGTGGATCTGGGATCCCTGAAAATGATGTGAACAATAGTTGCAAGTATATCTTCAAAGCTACATCCACCTCTTTAACCCAACAACATGAATGCATGCATCAAACCCTTGAAATGATGATATGATCTTGAGTTAATGCAATAGAATCTTGAAATTCCTTATGAATGCTCTAATGCTTGATCACTTGAATTCTCAAGAATGCTTCATAAACTTGCTAGGAGAAACAATGTGAATCAACCCCTTATTTATACTAAATTAGGAGATTAACCTTGAAATTCGAAGAATTAAGGCCGACACCAGATCTGGAAAGAAACATTATTAAATTCCCACCATAATGATATTCAAAAATGGGGGTCCCATTAAGGGAGGACCCATTCGCCACCTTGGGCGAATGGGTTCTAGCTTAGTTTTTCAGGACCTAACCTCAGGGGATTGAAAGAGGGCTAAAAACCCATTCCGGATCAACT
The DNA here is from genome assembly GCA_007258455.2 of Sequoia sempervirens. Classification (NCBI taxonomy): domain Eukaryota; kingdom Viridiplantae; phylum Streptophyta; class Pinopsida; order Cupressales; family Cupressaceae; genus Sequoia; species Sequoia sempervirens. Next base: position 112,485 of record VDFB02025706.1, read on the forward strand.
AAGAAAGGAGGGTCCTATTAAGGGAGGACCCATTTGCCATCAAGGGTGAATGGGTCCTAACTCAACTTACCAGGACCAAAATTCTCCCAATGAAATAATTTGTTAATTAAATTATGATTGTTGAGATAGATCTTCGAGAGGTGTCAAAATTAAGGCCTAAATTTGAATTAAAAGGGGTTAATTACCCTCAATTAATTAATGGCCACCTAGATAAGTGTGAAAGTACTTTATAACACTTTACAACACTTAAATAAGGTACACATTATGTACATTGTATTCAGAAAGAGGCACATTAGGCTTAATTAAGCAAATACATCCTAGAAAAGTGTGAAAGTGTGTTACAACACTTTACAACACCCTTGAAAAGGATCAATTAAGGAATATTTTAGTTAAATAAAGGTCCTAAAATAGTTTTAATTTGTATAACAAATTACAACACCACCTCAAGACATCATTAGTTCAATTTTAATGTCAATTATCATCATTAGTTCATTACTGCAACTATAAACAAGACCAAACTTTAAAAATTATAGATGTGGAAGAATACCTCATAAATTAAAGATGGTTTGTTGTGCAAAGAGCAAATTAATAATTGTAGTATATATTCTACACCCAAATACCAAAAAAAATTGATGCAATTATATTAAAGAGAAATAGCACATGGATAGTGATAAAAATGGAAGGCACTACAAGAAGTGTCTAGTTTTTTAGACCACCAATATAATTATCACATTCATAAATAGTGTTAGCCCAATATTTCAAAGCACTAATTACTAAGTATTAGGACCTACTTGTATCTCACTATCCTATCAAGGTATTCTGTAACTTCCTAGGAGTAACTACTTACTAGAGCATCATAGAATTCAAATAGTCAAAGGCTACCTAGAGTTATGGTACAAAAAAACTTGGGGGGTCTTCCTATATAACCATAAGTACCTAGAAGCTCACAAAAATATATAAATTCTATATGAGGCCTAGGTATTGGAGTTAAAATAGTCCTCACTTCACTATCCCCTTTCTGGGAAATTTATCTTAGCCAAGAAGGGAAACTCTTCTAAGGATATTTGAAAACCCTCATCATATGGTTTTTGATGTAAAACAAATAAAAGATACTTGCAACAGGATTTTTTTTGTAAAAACATGTTTAATATATTTAGTTCAACTATAGCTATAATCATTTTCTAACCACCAAGATCCCCATAGGGAGAGGTGAGAGCATATAATGGATATTTATAGATGGCTCTAAATTATTAAAACTACCTATAGAATTTTCATAGAAAGAGATTTGATAATAATTTTAATGAAACTACAAGATAAAATTTGTTGAACGCATAGAAATATAATAGAAGTGAGAGAAATAAAAAAATATTATCTTCACAATATCACTTTGAGGGGGTAACCTCTAGATAGAGCATACACTCTATTAAGTTACAACAATTTCATCAATAAAATTTCTATTTTGTATGTATCTTCTCTTATGTGTGATTTTTTATAAGAAAATTATTCAAAAAGTATCTCTCATATCCATTATATAGAAACAAAAAATAGATAACTAAGACAACAAAAAATAGAAAATCCTTAGATTAGAACTCAAGGTCAATCTCATCCTCTTGTGTGATAGTTAATCCATATTTTTTTCTTATGTGTACTTTATTATATTATTATAATAGAATTTTAATTTTATTTATTATTTCATCAAATAAAATTAAGAGACAAATACTCAAACATAAACACACAAAAATCAAGTATGATAATAATGGATGACCATGAACCAAAATTCAATAAGAAATAATAATGAATCCACTAAACCAAACCATAGAGAAAGTTATCTCTTAAAGAGACCTACATGATCCTAAATATGACATGGTGATGCAGAAGAATCCAAGTCCATAGGAAATCTTGCATCATCCAAACAAAAAATTCTTTCTAATTTTTCTTTTTGGATTTTGGTAGTGTAGTTTTTGTTAATTACTCGGGAGGGAAATTTTAAAATTAACTTGGATAATATAATGATGTGATATTGTAGAGGATCCAAATAGGTAGTCATAGATCAAATTTGGTGAAATTTGGATGAAAAAAGAGCAAGTTATGGTCTGGCAACTTTTTAACCTACTATCAAATATTTATAGAGACATGTGAATTGGATCAATGTGAGATTTAAGGTTTTTGAGCTTTCAGACCACACCTAAACCTTTACAAAATTTTCTAAGTGAAACAAATTTGTTTTAGTTCAATTCTTGAGTGGTTCCAATAGATTTTCCTGCAATGCAAGAAAAGTGACATCATCTAACCTTGTAGAGATATCAGGTGTATCTAAACATTTGTAGGAACTTTGGCATCATCTAACATTTGCAAAAAAATTGTATGTATAGATGGATGTTTGTGGGGTTTTTGTGGTCATTGACATTTGGTGAAAAACCTTAATGAACTAAACCTAACGATATAATGAACCAATTACAATGATAAGGTTTTTCTATAATGTTAGCATGATGCATGATGAAATCATATTATACAAATTGCATGAAAATATAGTCCAATTGAAACTAAAGAAAAATTTCATGATTGAAGTTGCTAAGTGCATATTTTTGGCTTGCATTTGTACTTGAAAAGTTTTAGCTTGCATCTCCACTTGTGGAAATATTGAAGTCATCTAAACTTTGTGAGGTTTGACTTGCATTTGCACTCTAGTTTTCTTGCAAGGAATTGGAAGTTGTTAGAACACAATAATATATTGAGAGGGGGGGTAAATCAGTATATCCCATAATTTTATCCAATTCAACTCTATCAAACACAACTTCTTAATTTTATTAAATAGATACAATACCAAATGTGATTCAAAAGCACAAGAACACAACCATAACACCATATATACGTGGAAAACCCTAGAAGGGAAAAACCATGATGAGAAATCTACTTTGAGCTACTGTCCAAATCTATCCTCACAAATGAAAAATATAATTTACAAGTTTTATGGATTCAACCAAAGGAAGTTTATAACTCCCTAAAAATTAAAACACTTACAAAAAGAGGCTACAAACTCATCATACAACACTTGATGAATTTATATGATCAACCACCACCACAACACTTTTCTCATACCTTCAACTCACTACTTCAAATGCTCTACTTAACAACCTTTGTTTCCTTTGTCTAACTACCTTCAACACACACTCATTCATTTCTTCCTTTGTCTCACTACCTCCAACACTCAATCATCCACTTATGCCTTCGACTCACTGCCTCTAGCACTCACTCATTCACTTTTTCCTTCAAATCACTACCTTCAACACTTATTCATACACTTCTTCAATATTCACACACATTCTTCTACCTTTAGCTCAATGATTTTGACATATTACATTAATCACACATCAAATAAATTGAACAATCAATACAATTCTTGATCACACACTTGATCTTCCATTTATATCCTCCACAAGCTTCAAAAAATTTCTCCTTGTCAACCAAAATGAAACATATGACATGAAACATGTAACAACCATAATGAGTCAGCTCCAAAACATCCACTGGAAGAGGGAATCAAATGAAGTCCAAGCCAAGAGATAAGCAAGACCAATTTTACCTTTGCACATAATCCCATGCTGGCACATGCAACAAAACCTTTGTGTAAACAACTCAATATACCAAGTTGGCCCAACAAACACTTAACCCTACAAATATTAACTCTACACTATAAGAAGTACCAGAAAGACTAGATAACATCATACAAATCATATTACAAGCATTAAATGATATTCAAAAATATTTTCATGCCCCTCTTTTACAAATTCATGCAACATTATGCTGGCACAAGCAAATAGACATTGAACTTAGCATCACTTGCAAACGTAGATAACATAGTATTGAGATAGAACATTGAAAACTTGACTTGCAATACAATTCAACATGTGAAACTTGAAATGAGGAAGCAAATAGGCAACTTGAGCTCATCCTCCAAGCTGCAAGACCACAAAATCAAGTGCAAAGAAATGCATAGCATTTCTCTAAACCTTCTTGACTGCAACAGCACAATATTCACTATACTAGCTCTAGAAACATCTGCAATAACTTTTGTGTTCTAAAAATAAGAAGATAAATTCTTTTCACTTTCCTCTAACTTCCAAATCGCAAGGCTATATATTCAAATACAGAGGAATATAGAGCATTCTTTGGAGCTTTTTAGTACAACTTCCTGAGCCTCTTTCTACATGACAAGATTTCATGCTTTCTTCCACAACTTATGCAATGCTTCACAACAAGAGACATGGAATATAATCATAATAATTACAAAACTCTTAATCAATATAAAGAAACAAAAAATTATTCATATCAACATTCACTTATTTATGAGAAACTAGAGATGTAGTACAACTGTGTACAATAGACTCATGCCAACCATCAACATATCCAACACTTCTGACCAACATACTGATTTCATCACATACAAGCCTCCAAACACTAACACTATTTTGCAAGAAATGACAACACCTAAAAAAATCTCCATTATGTTGACATCAATGATAATATGCTCAACAATCCCCCCCTTTGACATTGATGGCAACACCTAATCAGATACACAATTTCTACCCCTTTGACATCAAGGATAAGGAGCAATGGTCTTCCTCTATGCCAACAAAAAAGTTCCCCCTATCTACCTGATCCCATTGAGAGGTAGCCCTCATCAATCTAGGGATAATAATGTCTTGAATTTCCCCCTTAGATAGGTGCACCATTTATGCATCTAGTTAGGAGGGGCAACAACTCGTAACTTCTATCTGAGATATTCAAAGATTTCCTTTGAAAGTGGGGTGAAATCATAGAGCTATGTCTCACTTTTGGAAAGAGGAATTTTTTGGAGTGGCTAGGCTAAATTCAGTTGCACACCTTCGAGTGAAGTAAAACTTTCGATCGAAGGTACCTTCAAGCAAAGGTATGCAACTAAACACCTTCGATAGAAGGTAGTTTCCATAAAAAAAAAATTGCTATAAAATGGAATTTTTTGCATGGGGACCTTCTATCAAAGATAAGACCTTTGATCGAAAGTACCTTCTGCGAAGGTGCCAAAAAATGGAAAAATTATGTATCTATATCAAAATCTCCTCATAAATTTGAATTTCAAACCCTGGGTTGGACCTGCAAATGAGCTTGACTTGACAAGATATTTTGCAAGATCATAGCCCTCAAAATGAGCTTTCTAACAAGTATAATTTTGATATGTCTTCATTTTATCATGTATTTAATTTTTAATTTTTATTGAAGATAGGTTTTTATCTGAACATTGAGCTCTTCATTTTGCAGAGGTTTAAAAATAGTAAAATATTATAAAAAAAATTAAAAAAATATTTGTTCCCTCTGTATTGATGTTCTCGTTTCACCAAAAAAAAAAAGGATTTTGACATATATACATAACAAGTTATGTTATATGACACACACATATGTCTAGATTATAGTTACAGTGACAAAAAATTAATTAAAATAATATATGTAACCAAAAAATATGAAAAAATATTCATTCCCTTCGTATTGATGTTGAGAATCTATATTTCAAAAATTAGAATTTTATCATTTATAGAAAAAAAGTTATGTTTTACAACACAAACATTACTTTTGAAAATGTTGTTTCTTGTTTAAAACTAGTTATTAAAGGAGATGTTGAAAGATTCATAATTTATTTTAGAAAAATTTAAAATATATATATTTAGAATCTACATAGAAATTACCACAAATCTCTAGTTCGCATCATCTTGAAATTCTTAACGGTTTAGCTCCTATAGGTCTCAAAAGATGAAGATTTAGTTAAAAATATTTATGTAAATGTCTATCTTCGACAAAAAGTGAGACACAATATTGTGGGATCACCCAGTGCCTTTGTAAAGATGTCTGCAACCTATTCCTTTGTGGGCACATACTCCAATATTACTTCTTTCTCTGCAACTTCATCTCTTAAGATATGATGCTTGATAGATATATGCTTGGTTTTGGAATGCTCACTAGATTCTTTAAAATATTGATGGCACTTGTATTATCACACATAATAGGAATGGGCTCATCATACACCACCTTGATATCCTTCAAATTTTATTTCATCCATAACACTTGAGTGTAGCAGGATGTTGTAGCTATATACTTTGCTTTTACTGTTGACAAGGACACTAAATCCCATTTCTTACTAAACCATGAGACCAATTTGTCTCCCAAGAAGAAAGCTCCTCCACTGGTACTTCTCCTATCATCAACACTACCAACCCAATCAACATGAGTATATGCACTCAGGGAAAATTATTCACCCTTTTGATACCACAATCCTAATCTAGAGTGCTCTTCAAATATCTAAAGATCCTCTTGATAGCCTTCACATGAGTTTCTCTTGGATTAGCTTGAAATATTGCAACCAAGTAGACAAGTTGCATAATATTAGGCCTTGATGTTGTTAAGTATAGGAGGCCCCTAATCATAGACCTATACAAAGTCTAATCAACCTTAGATGAATCATCATATTTTCTCAAATGATAACCTGTTACCATAGGATTACTCACTGGTTTGCAATCTTCCATACTGAATTTCTTCATCTCCTTGACATACTTTTCTTGGGAGATAAAAATTTCATCATCTAAATGAGCAATTTGAAGCCCAAGAAAGAATGATAGTTCACATTTCATAGACATTTCAAATTCCTTCTATGTCTCTTCAACAAAATTCTTACACATTTCATCATTCCCACCAAAGATTATATCATCAATATACACAACACCAATTAAAATTATTTCATCCTTAATTTTAATATACATTTTTTAATCTACAATACCTTTCTTAAAGCTCTACTAGAGTAAGTACTTTTCCAACCTTGCATACCAATCTTTAGGGGATTGTTTGAGACCATATAAAGCTTTCTTAGGTCTGCATACCATTCTTGGGTCTTGTGATAGCTAAATCCATTACACCGCTTTATGTAAACTTCTTCCAATTCACCATTCAAGAAGGAAGATTTTACACCCATTTGATATACTTTGAATTCTTTGTGAACAAAAAATGTAATAAATATTTTGATAGCCTCCATTCTTTCCAACAGAGCAAATGTTTCCTCAAAGTCAATTCCTTCCCCTTGTGAATAACCTTTGCACACAACCTTGCTTTGTTTCTCATAACTTCTTCATCTTCATTCAGTTTATTTTTTGAACTATTGAATGTTGTGGTTGTCATTGATGTCAACACTATTAGCATTAATTCATTTGAAGTTGTATATGTCGAGGATATTGAGAAAATTATAATAAATGAGTTGTAGGTTGTCAGTGGTGAAGTGATGTTCAGTATGGTGGTATGTTCTATACGTTGATCAAAGGTTTTGGACTAAAGGGTTTGTTGCTGAGTGTATCTAGTTTATCCACGTCAAGTTTCAGAGATCTACATAAAGATTTGATCGGTTATGAAGATTTTCATTCTGACAGTTTTTCTATTTCTTCAGTTGGTGTTCTTGATTGAAGATAAGGCTATTTCAATTATCTCAGTTGTTGCGGATGCTTCTCTGTTGGTTTGTGATGCTTGTGGATGTTTCTATATCATTCTCTATCTTTGTTGCTCATCTACATTGATCGTTGTGCTCATGGTTGGCGATTTTCTCTTGCGTGTTCATATTTTTCTTGTTCCTGGCCGACAAGGTGTTGAAGCGTGTTGTGGATCTTCGAGGAGAAATTAATTAAAGTGTTTTCATGTTGGAGATATTGTTTTGGGTCCCCACTAAGTTGTGGCCAACTTTGGTTGATTTGTATTGTTAATCTTTAATGTTTTGGGCCGACAGTTTACATTCATTTTAGTATTTTTATTGAGGCCGACATAAAGGGATGAAATTTCTTGTTGCAGATATATAAGAGTGATTGTAAAGGTGTGAATGTATGCCAATGGATGCTCGTGTGTGTGTATGTGCGAATAATGTTCTAAATCATTCGAAGGTAGAGCAGAGTGTGAAGAAGTGTGTAGAAGAGTGAAGTATTCTTCATGTGCTTAATTGGAACTGTAACCAGGCATTGGTAGATGTTATTTTCTTAGTTCAAATCCCTACAGATGGCTTTAATCCAAATCTCTTTGTAAGAAAATGAGTCTTCCTTTGTATTTGAGTAGTGAGCTCTAGGAAGTGTGCCTGAATGCATGTGAATTCCCCATATTTCATCTTCTTATACTTTTAACACGATATAATCTTTTCAATTGACCTCCACCGTGGTTTTTCCCCTAACAGTGTTTCCACGTAAAAAATCTTCGTGTTATGTGTGTTTCTGATGTGTTGTTAATTTCATTTTTCATGTTCAATAATCAGATATGAGAATAAGGTTAATAAGTTGAATAAGTTTTGAAGTTTTGGGACAATTGATTCACCCCCCCTCTTAGTTGTCTGCCCTTGTTTTTCCAACAATTGGTATTAGAGTAGGTTCCTTGAAAGAAGTTTAATAGCTTAAGGTGATCTGGAATGACAAGTTACAAGAAGGATAGTCTGAGATTTGATGGAATGAATTACTCTTTGTGGAAGAATTGAATGGAGTGCCATTTGAGATGCATTGGTGAACCCTACTAGAGCATTACAAGTAATAAGTATGTTATTCCATTGAATAGTACATGTGCTGAGTATAATATCTAGGCTAAGGAAGCTTTGTTGAGTTCTTTGACTGATTTAGAGATGACAAATTTTATGGATTTGAAGACTGCTTATGAGATTTGGAAAAAGTTGGAAACCTTGTATGAAGGTGATGCTAATGTGAAGATTGCTAAGTTGCAAAGTTTGAAAGGGAAATATGAAAGGTTGAGAATGGGTGATGATGAGAACATTAATACTTTCATGCAAAGAGTGAATGAACTTGTGTGTGGTATTAGATGTGTTGGTGGAAAGATAGACGAATCTAAGATTGTTGCTAAAGTGCTTAGATCACTACTTGATTCTTACAAAGTCAAAGCTAGTGCTATTGAAGAGCTCAGGACTGTAACAAACATAACCAAAGATACATTGGTTTGTGAGTTAACTGCTTTTGAGTTGGGCGAATTTGGAGATGCCCTTCCTAAGGTCGAATCTGCATTTAAGGCTACTACTTCTCGAAGAGATAGATAGAGATATGATCTAGGTGAGAGTTCATCTAGAAAGACATTCAAGTATGAGGATGAAATCAAATAGATTGAAGAAGAAGAAAGAGAATTAAAAGAGCTGGAAGAACTTATTGTCAAAAGAGTACCGAGAGGAAAAGGTAAGTATGAAGGAAAGTTACCTCTTAAATCTTTTTCTTGCAATAAGATAGTTCATTTTGCATCAAGGTGTCTAGAAAGAGCTCCTAAACCAAAACATAACAAGCCTAGATTTTAGAAGAAGTGTTACTATGCTTCTGATGAAGGCATGACAAATGATGAATCTGATCAAGGAAATAAAAGTGATGATGAATGGGTATTTATTGTTGTAAGAGAAAATAATAATGTATCTATTGAATCTGCTAGTTGTACAAATGTGGAGAAAGCCTCGGCTGCTCGAGTTGAAGAGAAAGATGAATGGGTAATTGACAGTGGATTTTCACATCATATGACAGGAGACAAAAGTAAGTTTGTAAGTATGGAAAAATATGACGGTGGTGTTGTGAAATTTGGTGATAATACAACTAGTGTGATCCATGGAAGAGGATGCATTTCTCTTGATGGTAAGCATAATACTGATGATGTTCTGTATGTGGAAGGCTTGGAGCATAATCTTTTGAGTGTTGGTCAAATGGTTGATAAGGGATACAATCTTTAGTTCAAGGATGGAAAGTGCATAATATTGAGTTCTGGAAATGTAATTGCATCAGGTACAAAGACAAAAGGTAATATCTTTCACTTGAGTGTTGCTAGTAAAATTTGTTTGATTGCTCAAGTTGATGAAAGTTGGTTATGATAGAGGAGAATGTGTCATATTAACTTTGATAATATTGTCAAGATAAGTTCCACTAAGGCTGTGAGAGATCTACCTAAGTTGGTGAAACCTTCTAATGCAATATGCAAGGAATTTCAGTTGGGAAAGCAAAGAAGAATTTCATTTCGGAGTAAAAAGAATAGTTCAAATGAATTGTTAGAGATTGTGCATACTGATCTGTGTGGTCCCTCTAAGGTCAGAAGTTTATAAGGTTACAGGTATTTCATGTTACTCATTGATGATTATTCTAGAATGGTATGGGTTACTTTCTTAAGGGAGAAATTTGAAGCACTGGAAAAGTTCAAGATCTTTAAGGGTATGGTTGAGATAGAGACAGGTTTGAAGATTAAGTGTCTGAGATCAAATAGAGGTGGTGAATTCACTTCAGTGAATTTAATTCTTTTTGTGAAGAACATGGAATAAAGAGATAATTATCTACATCACCAACCCCTCAACAAAATGGAGTTGTGGAAAGGAAGAACGAAACAATTGAAGAAGCTGCTAGAACAATGATGTTGGAAGGAAATGTTCCCCATATCTACTGGAGAGAAGTTGTGAGTAATGTTGTGTACACACTCAATCGGGTACAAATCAAAGGTGATACTGGTAATACCCCTTTTGAGCTATGGACTAGTCAAAATCCTACTGTTAAATAATTCAAGATATTTGGAAGTAGATGTTATATTAAGAGAGATGAAGACATAGGAAATTTTGATGCTAGGAGTGATGAAGGTATCTTTTTGGGTTATGCTACTAAAAGTAAGGCCTACCTGTGTTACAATAAAAGATTGAAGAAGATGGTTGAAAGTGTAAATGTCAAGGTCGATGAAGACTTAGGTACACCATCTAGAACCTATGGATATGACTCTGATAATCATGATGACAGTACAAACCAAGGAAAGCAAGATCATACTACAAATCCAGTAAATCAGGAGAATGAAGAAGAAGGAGAAGCCAATGGAAACACATAAGTGATAACACAAGAGACAGAATGTGAAGAACATTCTAAGAAGACTCTGCGGTATGTAAGATTGAATCATTCAAAAGATCAAATTATTGGTGATAAGAATAAAGGTGTCTAGACTAGGAGAAAGATTACAGAAGAGTATTGCTTGATTTCAAAGACTGAACCTACTAGTGTGAATGAAGCATGTAAAGATGAGCATTGGGTTGAAGTAATGAAAGAAGAGTTAAAACAAATTGAAAAGAATGAACCATGGATTATTGTTCCCATACCTAAGGATAAGAATGTCATTGGAACTAAATGGGTCTTTAGAAACAAACTGAATGAGCAAGGTGAAGTCATTAGAAATAAATCAAGACAGCTATGTAAAGGATATTCACAAATGGAAGGAATTAATTTTGAAGAGACCTTTGCCCCTGTTGCTAGAATTGAAGTTGTAAGATTATTTTTGGCCTATGTTACTCACAAGGACTACAAAGTTTATCAGATGGATGTCAAATAAACTTTTCTAAATGGTGAATTGGAAGAAGTGTATGTTGAGCAACCTGATGGATTCCAGTTGACTGATAAAGAAGATATGGTGTGTTGGTTGAAGAAAGCATTGTATGGACTCAAGCAAGCCCCTAGAGCATGTTATGCAAGATTGGATAAGTATTTTCTGAAACTTGGATTTAACAAAGGTATTGTTGATAGTAATATGTATTTCAAGAATGATGATAAAGATCTGATTGTTGAAGTCTTTGTTGATGATATCATTTTTGGAGGAGATGATGGTTTGTGCATGAAGTTTTCTAATGAGATGCATAATGAATTTGAGATGTCTATGATTGGTGAGATGATTTTTTTTTTGGGATTGCAAGTTACTCAGTTAGATAAAGGAATTTTTATATATCAATCCAAGTATGTGAAGGGATTGCTAAAGAAGTTTGGTATGGAAGATTCAAAGCCAGTTGGTACACCCATGGTGACTAGATGCAAGTTGACAACAAAAGATGATTCTCTAAAAGAAAATCAAACAAGATATAGATCAATGATTGGTGGATTGTTGTACTTAACTCGAACTAGGCTTGATATCATGAATGATGTATGTATTGTTGCAATATTTCAAGCTGATCCGAAGGAATCTAATGTGACTGTTGTGAAGAGAATTTTTAGATATTTGAAGGGAATTGTTGACCTTGGCCTATGGTATCCTAAAGATGATGATCTTACTTTGAGTGCCTTTACTGATGCTGACTGGGAAGGGGATGTGAATGAAAGAAAAATTACTAGTGGTGGAGCATTTTTCTTGGGTAAGAAGCTTATTTTATGGTTAAGCAAGAAGCAGAATGCCATTTCCTTATCTACTACAGAGGCTGAATACATTGTTGTTGCTAACAATTGTACTCAAGTCCTGTGGATGAAACAAATGTTAAAGGATATTAGAGTTGTATATGATGAGCCTATTGCTATATTTTGTGATAATTCAAGTGCTATTAACATTTCCAAGAATCCAGTGTTGCATTAAAAAATAAAGCATATATATATCAAGTTTCACTTTTTGAGGGAGAAAGTAAGTGAAAAGGAAGTCAGACTGGAGTATGTGCCTACTAAGGAGTAGATTACAGATATCTTTACCAAGCTGTTGTCTAAGGATAATTTTGAGTATCTTAGAGGGAAGTTAGGGGTGATTACCCCTCCTAATCAGAAATAAGGATGCAAAGTAATTGCATCAGTCTGTGCATTTCACAATTATATCTTGTTTCAAATTGATGTTGTGGTGGTTTCTACTCAGGCGAGTAGTCAGATGGTTCAGATGTTCTGATATGTGGTTCAAAGCTTAGAAATATTTGAAATATTTGTCATTGATGTCAAAGGGGGAGAAGATTCATGTGAAAAACTGTTGATTATCTGGCGAGAACAGTTATGTGGGAGAAGAGTTATGTGAAAGTGTTGAGGAGAAAATGAGTCATATTCTAAGGGGGAGTAAGTGTCAAGGGTTAGTTGTGTTGATGGTGTTTTTCACATCATATGTTTCCATCAATGCCAAAGGGGGAGATTGTTGGATGTTTTGGTTGTGTTGTTGATATGTGGTTGTCATTGATGTCAACACTATTAACATTAATTCATTTGAAGTTGTAGATGTTGAGGATATTAAGAAAATTGTAATAAATGAGTTGCAGGTTGTCAATGGTGAATTGATGTTCAGTATGGTGGTATGTTTTGTACATTGATGATCAGAGGTTGTGGACTATAGGGTTTATTGCTGAGTATATCTATTTTATCCACGTCAAGTTTTAGAGATCCGCATAAAGATTTGATTGAGTTATGAAGATTTTCATTCTAATAGTTTTTTTGTTTCTTCAGTTGGTGTTCCTGATTGAAGATAAGGCTATTTCAATTATCTCAATTATTGTAGATGCTTCTCTATTGGTTCATGATTCTTGTGGATGTTTCTAGATTGTTCTCTATCTTTGTTGCTTGTCCGCATTGATCGTTGTGCTCATGGTTGGCGATTTTCTCTTGTGTGTTCATATTTTTCTTGTTCCTGGCCGACAAGGTGTTGAAGCATGTTGTGGATCTCTGAGGATAAATTAATTAAAGTTTTTTTGTGTTGGAGATATTTTTTTGGGTCCCCACTAAGTTGTGGCCGACTTTGGTTGATTCGCATTGTTAATCTTTAATGTTTTGGGCGGATAGTTTACATTCATTTTAGTATTTTTATTGAGGCTGACATAAAGGGATGAAATTTCTTGTTGCGGATATATAAGAGTGATTGTAAAGGTGTGAATGTATTCCAGTGGATGCTCGTGTGTGTGTATGTGCAAATAATGTTCTAAATCATTCGAAGGAAGAGCAGAGTGTGAAGAAAAGTGAAGAAGTGTGTAGAAGAGTGAAGTATTGTTCATGCGCTTAACTGGAATTGTAACCAGGCATTGGTAGATGCTATTTTCTCAATTCAAATCCCTACGGATGGCTTTAATTTGAATCTCTTTGTAAGATAGTGTGTCTTCCTTTGTATTTGAGTAGTGAGCTCTAGGAAGTGTGCCTAAATGCATGTGCATTCCCCATATTTCATCTTCTTATACTGTAAACAGGGTATAATCTTGTGGACTGACCTCCACCATGGTTTTTCCCCTAACAGGGTTTCCACATGAAAAAACATTGGTGTTATGTGTGTTTCTGATGTGTTGCTAATTTTTATTTTCATGGTTAATAATCAAATCTGAGAATAAGGTTAATAAGTTGAATACGTTTTGAAGTTTTGGGACAACTGATTCGCCCCCCCTCCCAGTTGTCTTCCCTTGTTTTTCCAACATGAACACCCATTTTGTGCCTATCACATTTTTGTCTGTAGATCTTGGCACCAATTCACAAGTCTATTTTTTCTCTATCTAATTTAGTTCTTCTTCCATTGCTTGAATCCATCCTTCATCGTTGCTATCATCAATAAAAGTATTAGGTTCTATTCTTTATAGTAAATAGAAGCTTTCCCATTTGTTCTTGTAAATATTCTTTTGGTTTGCACACCTTCATTCTTGTCTCCAATAATTTGATATTTTGAGTGATTTTTTTGAACATACCTGGTAGGAGTCTTGGGGATTTTCTCCTGTACTTCTTCCTTTTCTACAAATTATTCTTCTTCCTCCTCCTCTAAGTAGGCAGGTTCATCTAACCAACATTCTTCTTTCTCATGTGTGATTTGATGTGACTCTTCATCAACTTGAACATTTTTACTTTCAACTACCTTCATTAGCCTTTTATTATAGCACTTGTAAGCTTTTCTCCTAGTTGAGTATCCAAGAAATATTCCTTCATCATATCTTGGGTCAAACTTCCCCAATCCTTCTTCATCACTTTTGATATAACATTTACTTCCATTTTTTTTGAAGTACTTGACAGTTGCTAGTCTTCCATACCAAAGATCATAAGGAGTTTTGGTGCTATCCACCCTTAGATGACCTATGTTAAGAATGTAGATAGTAGTATGAATTGCTTCTTTCCAATATAAATTAGATAGCTTGGCTTCATTCAACATTTTCCTTGTCATTTCCTGAATAGTTCTATTTTTTCTTTCCACTAATCCATTTTTCTTAGGAGTTGTAGTAATAGAAAAGTGCCTCTTTATTCCATGCTCTTCACAAAATTCCTCAAATTCATTTGATGTGAACTCACCACCTCTATCAAACCTTAAACACTTGATTCTAGCATTCATTTCATTTTCAACCATTGACTTGAAAATATTAAACCTACTGAAAGCTTTTGACTTTTCTCTTAAGAATTTAACCCATGTCATCCTAGAGAAATCATCAGCAAGTAACATGAAATAACTTTCACCTTGACTCTTTGTCTTGGTGGATCCACACAAACAAGTACATGGACCAATTCCAATGGTCCGGTAAAAGAATAATCCTTATTCTTAAATCTTATTCTTGTTTGCATCCCAATTTGACATTCTTTACACAAGGTGTTTGCAGGCTTGACAATCTTTGTCATATCTCTTCTTGCTTACATGGAGCTAATATTCACAAGGTTATCAAAGTTGATATGTCTCGTCCTCTTGTGTAACAACCACAACTCACTTGTTTGTCCTAGAAGACAAATTTTTCCATTGACACCCTTTAGATTGTATAAGTTGTTTTCAGTCTTAAATCCTTCTACCACCAATCTGCCAAATTTCATTCTCTTGATTTCACATTCTTGATCATGAAATAAAAGATTATATCCTTTGTTGCACATCTCCAGGCTTACACTGAGAAGATTATTCTTGTGATTCTCAACATAAAGAACATATTTTGTCTTGGATTTTCCATCAATACTTATGGGACTTATTAGTGATTTTTCCAGTAGAACCAAGCAATTCTCTAAAAAAGTAGCCAACTCTTATAGTGAAGAACTGTAGGGTTAGTGGCCAACACGAGTATAGGATTTTGTGATCCTTACTCCTTCAATTTAGGCTCTGTGAAACCTAGGAGGGTGATCCCAATTGTGTTTTCATGAAGTATATTTGATTAGTAACACATTTATACACAGATTGATTCTTGTTTACTGCAAATAAAATCCTTCTCACTGAAGATTTGACAGATCTCCGAATGAATGACTATCTATTTGCTAGGAATTGGGGATATTCCTTACCCACATTATTCTTGAAAAGATTTTAAATGAATAGTGTCTCATCTTAAGTCCAAGGCCAGGGACACTATTTATTCATTTCATGCAAGATTTCCCAACAAACTAACCAGTGCCTCATCAAATTGGAGCAACAGAGTCAAATATGTAAGAATCAGTAATATATATATAAACTACTCAATTTAGAGATAGACAGACTATTTTCATATTGCTTTGCGTTTATGAAAACTCACAATGCCTCAAACACTTACTTCTTATGAATCCTAAGCAATACCTTACAAAGTTCATAACCCTATTCAAGCATTTTAATTAACTCCTTGAATTAAAGCTGAAAATAGAATAATACATTCAAATGGAACATCTGAAGATAAATGATAACACCATTAGTATTTCTCATTCATAACTTGTAAAAAACATACATAGGAGAGTTTTTTTTTCTAGACTAATATTTGTTTTGATATCAATAGTTTTCTATAAAACTCATTTAAGATTACTACATACAGGATTTCATGCCCCTAACAAACCTCTGGCCTATTATCAATATTCTATTCAAAGTTCCTTTCTTGAACTTAGCTTTCACCTAAAAACCTATTGAGACTTAAGAATCTAACCTCTGTAATAAGCCCTAATATCCCTTTAATAGAATAAGGGAGCAACAAGCGTTAGGCTTAATTACATTTACATTTCATTTCATTTGCACTAGAATTTGAGACATCATCAATTAGTTACATGCAATCATTAAGGAAAATGGAAGAGTAAAAGACCACATTCCATATTCCCCGAATGAGGACACGCCAACTCCTCAAAAGGCAGAGTTTGTTGCAACCATGTTAAATCCTCATCCTTGTTGACCAAAGAAGATTCTCCAATATTAGCTCCAACAAAAACTTGTATATCGTCCAGAAACAACATACATGTCGCCAAGGTCATTTAGTCTAGCACTTCTCCAACAGACTAGCCTGAAAACTTTTTGCATTAGCGCTAGAAACAAGAAATCACATGAATGTTGAATAGGAGAATCTTGACAAAAGGGGCACAGTATCATCAAAAACAAAAATAGGGCATAGTCATCACTTTGAGTCATCAACCTCAAAGGATACTCACCCAGGTTTTGCTCGTGGTGGGACTGGAGAAATCTTCACCACCTCTTCATTAGAATCCTTAGATGGTACTAGGGAGAGGGGATAATAATCACCCTCTAGATCAGTGTCACCCTCACTGTCTAAAGGGTTATTAGAAACTTCACTTGGAGAATTTCGTCCTCTATGATAGGCCCTACAATGCTTACCCTCCTTTTTTTCCTTTTCATACTCCACCAGCCTCTTCTATTTGTGTTTGACCAATTCTTCTAAAACAATTCAGCCCTCTAGACGGTAATCCTCCTTGTCACCATACTTCTTGAATTTCCTAAGTCCCCTTCTACTTTTTGGCGTATCAAGAGCTCAGACCGCCATGGTAGACCTACTCATCCAGGACAAGAATATCTACTTCCTGACTCAAGAATAATTAATACTGACACACTTCTTCACTAACCCACACCTCACATTCACTACAGATTGAAATATGATGAAGGAGAATAACAAGAAATCTGCATTAAATAGGCATTTTGAAGCATGCAGAATTAATGATCCAAGAACTCCTCGCGCGAGTGAGTTGATAACTTAATAGATCAGTTTTGAATCTAGGCCATTGATTTTAAAGCATTTAAAACTTCATCCATGGTGATCTAAGCCTTGTTTTTATGCCTTTAGCAACTTGCTCATAGAAAACAACAATGCTAGCTCAAGTGTTGCGATCTGTCAATCAACATGTATCACCAACCTAATCCGTGCTTTTTCATTAATATCAATGAAGTACACAAGACCAATTTTTCTTAGAGAGAATATTTTCTTGTACACTTCATCGTTCATCGCTAATCTTCCCCAAATTTTAGGGTGCAATCAGCGATAAAATTATTGATGCAATGAAGTTTAGTCCATTGTATCATTTTGTTTTAAAACCACATCAATGGTTCTCTAGTCATCTCGCTACTTTCCTTTATATGATGTCCTTAGGATCCTGCCACATTGCTTGTTCCATCAATAGCCATCACCTATCGCAGATGAATCCTTTCATTCATTGGCCTTATCAGTGATGTAAACATCCTCATGATGAAATCTCAGCCCTTGGATCTGTGGCTCGTTCCTTGATCACGTCCATCGTGCATTGCTAATTCAAACTTTGCACCTTGGCTCCTATCAGTGATGGGAGATGTAGTGAAGAAATCAGATTTAGACATGTACACCTGCATAAAAATAAATGGTACAAAAGACATTGTACATAAGATCTTAATCATATTAGCAAAAGAAGCATTTCAGAAAATCCTATCACTCATCGCTAATTCTCCTCATATAGTTTGCAAGAAATTAGTGATGAGAGGATTTACATAGTTAAAATGTGTATCGTGTATCGCTAATGTGGAACTTAGCATTTAAAACATATCCACGACCACGCGATGTAAAGGAAATTTCATCATATCGCTCGTCGTTGATCCCAAATTTATTATTTTATGACCATCCGTGATAGGCAATAAGAACAAAAATTTGGGGCATCACTTATTGCTATTAAAAATTTGAAGGCTCAAAAGCCATTAGCGATAAGCAATCCCTGATGGAACATCACTCATCGTGCATTCGATTTAACAGCTCTGGCAACTATCTATGATGAGTGATATCAAAGAAAACACTACTTCATTGCTTGTCGCTAATTCAAAATATGCACTTCTGAAGAAATCAACGATGAGCAATAAAGTATGATGGCCATTGGGACTTAAGTGGAAACTTTTAAACACGTGCTCATAAGTTGTTTTAATGTAGGGGAACCCTCTAGGATGAAATGGGAAAAATGGGCTTGAAAACTTCTAAGTCACGACATGCAAAGAATGTAAAGGCCAAAAAGAGGCCCTCTACATACCCTTATAAGAAATGGGAAATTAAGACCTAGGCATGAAGGACCAGTCACTTGATGACTGTGCATGACATAAAACATAACTTAGGCAACCGGAAACCGAGAATACAAGTCACTGTAATAATACAATGACCAAGGGTTGTAGAACTTATAGACCATTTCTGCAAAGTTTTAATCAACATAGAACCCTAATATAAAAAATGAGGGCCCAAGCCAAAAAAATTTTTGAGGGGTTCCATTAGTGGCTTCGACTGGGGATGGATGCCCCTTGCGGGCATGGTGAGATTCCAGATCTCTGGGAGAGCAGACCAAGTGCTAGAACATTGGGTGATAGAGTCTTTGTTCAATTTTTTAAACCATATTTGATGACCCCAGGCCACCAAATGAAAAAAAACTCATGTTTACCTCTGTCAAACACCAATCTGTTTAAGGAACTGATTTCCCTCAATCCACATTTACCTCTGCCATACCACTGCAACAAGTATATCCTTCTTCTTACAAGTAGAAAAATGTGGTTAATACTGAAATCTGCTTGATTACAGACACTACAACTGACATCCCTCACAACTTTTCTGAATATATCGTTGTCAGTGTAATCTCTATCATTCTTTATTGTATAATCAGGCATAAAATGGAAACTTTCATCATCACATGACACATATGTGTTATATTCATTAGGCCAAATATGTTCATACTGAAAAAAACATTCCTTTTTATTTATCTTATTGTCATGCTTCATCAAAATACCTTCTTGCTGAACTAGAAACTGAAAGTATTCATACTCCTCCAAGTAGTTGGCATCATGATACTCAACCTTGTATGCAACATCTACACCAAATGTGAAACATTCATAGGCAATACCCTCAAGGAGCACATCAATGTGCTGATTTGT
The DNA here is from genome assembly GCA_007258455.2 of Sequoia sempervirens. NCBI lineage: Eukaryota > Viridiplantae > Streptophyta > Pinopsida > Cupressales > Cupressaceae > Sequoia > Sequoia sempervirens. Next base: position 132,312 of record VDFB02025706.1, read on the forward strand.
TTGCATAAGGCCACACTCTAACTCTGTTTTAAATGCATCATCAAAGTCCTAAAAAAAAAGTGGATTATCTCTACACCAGTAAGGATCATCATTTCTCATTTCTAGTGAAGATGGAGGCTCACCAAATATGGGGTTTTCTATTACATTCATTTTTGACATAAAAGCCTCAACTTCCTCAACATGAGGGTCCAATTCCTTCAAGTCATTATTGCATTCAAAATCGCTGTAATCACTAGAAGAGCAGATAGAAAAAAATTCAACTTCATTTCCACCCTCAAATTATCCTGTACAAACATCGGGAATTCCTGCCATATCCATAAGATTTGAAATAACATGGTCAGAAAGCTCTTCAAACTCTATATCATTATCAACTAGAATTAGTGGCTTCAAATTCTCATCACAATTCACAACATGATCATCTGAGAGTGAACTTATTTCATCAAAATATTGTATGCTAATGTTATCCTTATTTTATGTAAAACTTTCCAACTCCATTCCATTCAAACCATTTTGACTAGTAGAATAACAACCAGCATGATCTACCTCCTGATTTGAATATGCATGAATAGGTCCAATGATACCAAGCTCATTGTTGACAAAGATTTCAACCCTATCAATATTGTAATCATGACTACATGGTTCTTGCATGTTGGATGATGAGTAAATTAGCTTGTTATTATTCTTATCTTTAAACAAATTACTAGATTCATCTGAACCATAAGAGTACATATGAGCCCTTTCTGTGACCTCATCATTGTTATAGCTAATGGTCTCATTACATGGTGAGATGAGACAAATATCTGAAAACATTTCCATCTCTTTACCAACACTATGGAATAATGCATAAGCTGAAACACTAGGGATGTAAGTGCTTTGATATTCATTTTTAATTTCTGACTTACACCTTTCATCAATATTTGGTATCTCGGGGCTGCAAATTCTTGTAGACAGATAACTCCTTTGCATTCCATAGTTCAAGTTGTTTTCAATATTCATGGCTATCCCATATGCCTAATGCAAGGTTTTAGGATCCTTATCTCTCAGTAGATAGCTCATCTCATTATCAAAAGCTCCCAAATAAACAACCAAACATACTACATCACTTAGTCCCAGAATCTTAGGAACATCCCTCAATGTTTTAGCAAATCCCTGGTTAAATTTTGGGACTAGCTCGTCCTCTTCTTTCTCAATGCTCATAAATTTATTGAGCAAAGAACTAACATTGATTCTTTCACCAAACTGCTCCATAAACACTGCTTTGAACTCATCCCAAGAATAAATAGAGCATGTTGGTAAATCAAAGAACCAATCTCTTGAATCTCCTTTAAGAGACTGAACATATAACCTCATAATCACATCCTCATGATCAACTCCATAATCTTCCATTAAATTGTTGAATTCTTGTAGATGCTTTCTCGTTGATTCACACTTTGTACCACTGAATTTTGGTAACTTATCTATGATGTTAGAGGGAATAACATTTGGGTAACCATTAATACCATTGAAATTTATGGCTCTATGTATTTTAGTGCTGAAATTTATTTTATTACATGACAAGGGTTGATTACAAACCATGGTTACACCATGCATTGTTACATTTGGGTCCACACAGGGATGCATAGGTTGATGATACATTTTCTTACAGCTCTACAAGCCTTTTTTATACTATGCAATTACACAAGACAACTCAAACTTTTTTTACAATCTGATCTTAAGCTCTTACAATACAAGTTCCTATCTTCAACTTGCTCAAGATCTCCTAAATGAATTTCTTCAAGAACATTTTATACATTTGTATATGCATAAAATTGGTCATATTTAATTATTCCTGACATTTAATTAAATATTTATTATTTAATTAATTCCTCTAAAAGTCTTCTACACGTAGTTAAATTTAATCAATTTAATTATAGTATTCATTCATTTTATTCTCCCACCATAATTAAATAAATCTATTTTATTTAATTATTCCACATATCTACTTGATTAAATTAAATACATATATTTTATTTATTTAAGTTAATTATCATCTTTTGAATTTAATTAAATCTTTTTAATTAAATTTAAATATCTATTTTCTTTCTATTTTAAAACTTTCCTCTAATTAATTAAATACTTTTATTTAATTAATTTCATTCTTTCAAATTTAATTAAATATTTTATTTAATTAAAGATCTTCTACTTTCTTCAAATCATAATTAGATATTCTATTTAATTATGAAATCTTCTTATTTCCTCAAAATCTTAAATAAATATTTATTTAAGAAAAATCAACGTGCACTCGTAAATAAATAATTGAATTAGATAATTCATTATTTATCTTATCATAATCTTTCCATTTTTCTTCTAAAATGATGATTTTTAAATCATCTCATCTTATCTCTTCCATTAAAATGGAAAAATCTGGCTTTATTCATTTTTTTCTATTTTCTCTTCAATCTCATCTATCTTCAACCGTTTGATCTATCAGGAATTATCACAGCCATTGACTAATCCAGCCAATCAAAATCTTCGGAAAACTCTATAAATGCACGTGCAAATCCAAGCATTGGTTACAACATAGAATGAATACAACATATACTTGCATTCTTGCAATTTTAGCATTTCAGCAATATTCTCATCATAGCATAATCTTGCATTTAGCATAGTATGCATTTTTAATCCCATTCTTCAGTAGCCTACTTCGTTGAGCTTGGCATTCCAAATCTGAGAGCAACTTGAGCAAAGATGAAATGTTGGAGATAGAGAGCAATAAGATGACTTTGGAGAAGCTTCCATTAATAGTTTGCTTATTTCTATTTTTCTTTTAGCTTCTTTTGATTTAATGTTTTATTGATTGTGTTGTTATTGATTTAGATTGATCACATGTTTCATACACACATAAATTGGCACCCACCATGGGGCCTATGCCCTGATTTTAATATTTTCTTGCAGAGTTTTCTGGCAGGTTTCCGCATTCTGAGTTCGGCATTCAGAAAAATTCTGCGTTTTAGCGCATCCGAGACTTTCCACGGTACTTCTGGGACTGTAATTTCTTTCTATTTTTCGCAGGTAGTCTAGCGCATTTGGGGACTGTTTCGGTGCTTCTGAGAGTTCTTTTAGCGCATACGAGGGACAAAATAGCACATTTAGTTCATTTCATCTCAGAGTTAAATTTGTGTTTATTAAAATGGGGCATTTAATAACTGTTTTAGCGCTTTTAAGGTATGATTGAGCGCATTAGTTGTCTATTTCTGTGCATCTCGGGTCCATTTTTTTGTAGCTCTATGTTCTTTTAGCTCTTTTAAGGATTGTTTTGGCGCATTTAGGAAATTTATGTGGCGCATTTAAGGTCTGTTTTAGAGCTTATAAGTTCTGTTTTGGTGCATTTAAGGTCTATTTGAGCGCTTATAAGTTCTGTTTCGGTGCATTTAAGGTCTATTTGAGCGCATCTGGTTGTAACACAAAAAAAAAATTCTGAGTCTGACGCATTTCGCAGAAAGAATTTTCTCTGGTTAAAAAGAAGCAACCCTAGGATAGTCACATCTGGATAAAACTGATCAATCCTAGGATAGGCATGGAACTTAAAATGAAGCAATCTAGGATAGACGCCATACAATTATTTTTGTAGTTAAAATTGGACAAACTTGTTTTTGGTGAAGCAATATCTTCACTTAGATTAGATCATTGTGATTTGGAATTTAAAAAGAACATTTGTTTGCTTTGTCTGTGGCAATAGGTCTATGCTCTCCCCTTAACTGGGTGATCAAAATACCAGACTTTCCTTTTCAATTTCATGCAAATTCATACTTTATTAAATCCTTTAGAAGGCCTGCTGTAGTGGGAAAAAGTACTCACCCTATGGGAACGACCTAAGTGGGGACAACCAAACCCAGGTTTTCCAACCCACTATAATCAAAAGTGAATTTTGGGGAAACCCATATTCAACGGCAGTGAGCAAGATAACTATCCCCAAAATATTTGTTCTAAAGATTGGGAGGTCTCCTAAGGGAGTTTATCTATTGTCGCGCCGAACGGAAACCTTGACTACGAACCATAGTGTAGAAAGCCAGTTGTGTCAGTATCCAGACATTATTTCAATCACAGTGCAAGGGGAGGGAAGAATCTGCCCCCAAGACACTCACCATATAATTGCCACAGATTGTTTGCTTAGGGGATTTGGTATTTACTTTTGTCACCTTGAGTACGCACCTGGAAAAGACAAAAACACGGGCACCCTCTAGGGGGTGACATGGCTGTGTGAGTCGACACGATTTTAAGATGTGGGTTGTGATTGTTATGATGACCTTTTGACTATTAAGAGTGAGTCTGCTTGAATTGTCTTTCATGTGCTAAACCTGTGAAAATACTTGCTAAAAAACATTTTCTCAATCAAACACTTGATGTTAGTATAGGGTTTTAAAAACAACTATTTTTCAGAATGTTTGTTGTGTCTTCTATTACATTAACTCAGATAAAAGATCATCTGAAATGAACGTGAAGAACAAAAATTGAAACCTTTCAAAATCCATTCACATCTTTGGTCCAGTAACGTTCTCAATATTTGTCCTCATGCTTAGGAAGTGGAAATCAACAAAGTTTGTCAAGAAATCAATTTCCACTAGAATCAAGAAACCCAAGAAACAATTAGGGTACAAGAAGTCATTGCAAAGAAGAAAAATTTTGTACAAAAGTCGCCACGTCTTGCTTCATTTCCATGGATTTCTTCATAGATACCAAGACTTCATTAGGGGGTTCACTGATGAGTATGTTGTAGATCCCTTGGATTCTCGAGCTTATTATCAAAGATTAGCTCTATCTCAACGGCATAATCTTAGTCAACCTCTTGAGTTTGACAATATACCACAACCTTCTATTGAGTATCCCTCACATCCTAGTCAAATCCTCCAGTGATCTTGAATTCTTCCTTCAAAAACAAAGATCAAATCTTTAAGAGTGCATCTTCCAAAACAATTTTTTTGATTATTGATTCAACTTCCCCAACAGGATTCTGACATCCTTCATCATCGGAAGTCATAATCAAGAATTAGGAAACATCTTTGATCATATCATAAGATTCTCATCTTATCAGATCAAAATATCATCATTGTTGCACTCATCAAAACTGTGATCTAAGTTTAGAAGATTTCTTCAAAATCACATGCCTATCTTCACAAGATCTCAATACATCAAATCGAGGGAGGAAATCCAACAAGAAGGTCATATTCAAAACACTCAAGAAGAAGGTGAAACCAGTAATCCTCTCTATAGTATGAGTCGTAATCCACTTTTCAACAATGACATGGATAATAGAGAAGAAAATCCCTTCCACAAGTACAAAGCCATAAACAATACTACTGTCGATAGTGATGATGAACATGAGGATGAACGCCACCTTAGAGAAGCTGAGCAAGATCCCAAATTTTACAAGGCCATAGAAAAGATCTTGCAACGCGATAAAGAAAAATATTTCCTCTATCTAGCTAACCAAGGAGCTAAATTGCCACATGACTTTAATACTGAGATTTTGAAGAACAAACCTGAAGAAAAACCCCCATCTAATCTTAGTGCTTTGACTCAACAAATCAAAGCACTTCAAGGACAAGTTAAAGAGTTACAAGGGGGAACCACCACAAAGAAATATACTCTTGAGGACATTTGTCCTTATCCTTTCGATTGAAGCCTCAACATAATTCCATTTCCCAAACATTGTGAAATTCCAAAATTTGATCACTATAATGGGAAATCAGATCCAATCGATCATGTTAGAGACTTCTGAAACATGACTTTGGAATTCGCTCACGAAGACACTTGATGTGATTGTTTCCTAGGAGCCTTGGAGTTCACTCTATGGAATGGCTATCTAAGATTACACCTCCCGTCAGGACATTTGAAGAATTAATCAACTTATTCATATCACAATATGCCTACAACATACAACATCAGATCACCATGATAGATCTCTGCAAAGTTGCACAAAAACCTGGTGAATCTTTCATTACTTTTCTTCAGAGATGGAGAAGAATGTTCCCTAGATATCCACGTCCTGTTCCTGAAAAGGAAAAGATGGTTACCTTCATAAACAACTTGAATTTAGAGATGAGCTATCATTTAAATTTACATTGTCCTACCTCTTTTGAGAAACTAATCGAAGATGCTATAACCATTGAAGGTGCATTGGTCAAAAGAGGAACAATAAAACTTGACAAAGACAATCCTAGCTCATACAATCATCACAGTAATCAGGACAAGTCTAAATTCTAGACTCGCAACAAAAATGTGGTGAATGATGGTGTTGTTGATGCAAATCAGGTCTCGACCAAGCCATTTGTCCTTGGTATTCTAGATACTCAGTGCAACAACAATGTCAACTTGATAGCAAATCAAGGAAACAATCCTCCTTTGAGAAACAATGTGAATCAAAACTCTACTCCCAATCAAGGGACTGCCAAAAATCAAGGTTACCGAGGAACCAATAACAATAACAACTCCTTAGGGAATACCTCAAATACAACTCCGCAATTATTTTCATTCTTCTCGAATAGAAGAACTTACACTTCATTGGGTCAATCTTTGGAATCCGCGTTCAAAGAGTTGATGGCCAAAAATGTCATTACTCTGCCACCTCAATGAAACTATGAACCCAGTGTAAAACCTCCATCATGGAATGAGGCATACTATTGTGATTATCATCGCTGTAAAGGTCATTGTACAAATAATTGTCAAGCATTGAAGAATACCATTCAAGACTTAATCGACAATGACATCATTACAGTAGAAGGACATCAACAATCAAACGCAAACCACCAAGCATTTCGCAACCCTTTTCCCAACTATGAAAAGGGTGAGTCTTCTAAAAAAAATGTGAATCATGTCAATGATGATCATATAATCAACCATCTCTACACAGACGATGAGCAGGTAAATGTCATCAAAGTCAACAAGAAGACAGAATATAGAGAAGTTAATGCAACAACGAGGGCGCAAGCTAAGGTTGTCTTAAAGGGAACCTCTTCGAAATCCACTGAACCTACACCTCAACATTCATATAATTTGGTCAACCAACTTCAGAAAAATCCTGCTCAAATCTCTATCTTTGAACTCTTAAAAATTTCTCCAACACAAAGAAATTCTTGAAAAAACCCTCTTTGAAACAACTGTATCCACTGATTTGGATGTGGACCAATTTCAAGCCATGGTAGGATACTTTTCCTCACCCACTTGCCTCTCATTCTCTAAAAAAGATGATGTTTCCATAACTCATCCCCACAACTCATCATTGTACTTAGAAGTCATGGTCCATAAGTTTCGTGTTAGACGGGTTCTAATAGATGGAGGTGTTGGTCTCAATATCTGTACCATGAAATTGGTTAAAGCCTTAGGATTTTCTGAGGACTCCATTGATTTCAGAAGAAAGATCACCATTAAAGCTTATGATGATGAAGAAAGAGCATCCAAGGGTCTAATCATGCTGCCAATTAGAGTAGGTCCTGTTATCAAAAATACTTTCTACCAAGTATTGGATCATGATATGGCATACAACATTTTGTTGGGTCGTCCTTGGATCCATGAAATGCAAGTTGTCCCATCAACCTATCATCAATGTTTAAAGTTCCCTTATGATGGACAGGAAATCACGATATCAGCTGATAACTCCAACATTCAAACTTGTGCCAACATAAAAGCCAGTCAAGATACTTTGGTTCCTAACAATCGAGAAGCTCGTGCTTGTACTTCTCTAAAGATTGACACACAAATCAGTCAATTAACAAATAGTTTTGATAAGAAATTGAAATTCAAAGACCATGGAGTAGGAGAATATTCTCTTTGTCTTTCCAATTTACCTATATCGCCTCGATCACATGGACAACCATCTATCATGTAACATCAAGTATCAGTAGCATCAACATCAAAGCAATCACCAACAGAGCCAATCACAAAGTTTAATGGACAATTCATCAAAGAGAAATTCCCCATGGAAGATCCTGAGGATACGGAAATTCTAAACTAGCTCTATAAAGATGAAGATCAAGCAGTTTGTAATGTCAAATTACCCACAGACAAATATGGAAAAGGGTATTCAATCATGCAAAAGATGGGTTATGATAAAGGTCCTATCGAAAAAAGGAAAGGAGTAGTTGAACCTATTCACCTCCACGAACTTGCCGCAAAAGAGAAAACTGGATTAGGTTATGATACTCACTCCAAAGAAAGCACATCCAAACATCTAAATGGAACTATCTTCGCGTTGCAAGAAGGCTCAGATTCACAAGAAGCATGTGTGACAACGGTTCAAAACTTCTTGGATAATAATTCTGACACAAACTCTGCTGAATATGAATGGGATACCATTTATAATGATGAGTTCTGGAGGGATAAAGAGGTTGATGTAATACACCAGTATGCCCCAACTCTAATCGAAGGTCAAGGTTCAGAGACCCAAACACGAGAGTCTGAACTACAAAGTCACTATGATTCTAGTGATACTGAGTCAGATATAAACGAACAAGATTATCATGAGGACAGTACCATCATTGACCTACCTCATACCTCAGATCCTATGATCAACTCCATTATGACCATAACCATAGCCGATTTCACCCAACCCAATGACCCTATACCTTTGATTTATCCTGATCTCATTGATTGGGATTCATCTGAACCAATCAACATACCAATGTTTCCAAGTGATGAAGCTATTGTAAACTTCCTTTCCGCAGAGGACGTAAATGATTGTTCCACTAGCGATTTTCAGCATAAAGTCTTTGACCAAGAGGGTGTCAATTCTCCCAGCTGCAAAAATAAAATAAAAAACAAAAGATCTAATGGTGAAAACCAGAATCTGGCAGTATTAGATAAAATAAAGAGCATATCGGATGGTGAAAACCTTTTTAAGGCACCAGACGATGGGAATCTTGACACTCTCCCAGAGCATTATCATGAGCGATCGCCTATTTTGATTGAGCCTACAAATGTCGTCAATCTTGAAACTTCAAACAAACCAAGAATTTTACAGCTGGCTGCATCAATGACAAAAAGAAATACCAGAGTTCATGAAATTTCTAAAAACAAATCAAGTCAACTTTGCTTGGTCTTACGCGGACATGCCTGATCTTGATCTTGACCTTAGCATGCATCACTTGTCCATCAAACTAGGGGTTAAACCTATCAAACAAAAACTCAGAAAGATGCACCCCCATGTGGCATTATTAGTTAAGGAAGAACTGAGAAAAATTCTTGATGTGGGCTTCATAAGATCGATCGATTATGCAGAGTGGATCTCCAACATTATTCATGTATCCAAGCCAGATAAAAGTGTCAGAGTGTGCACATATTCTAGAGATCTTAATAAAGCATGTCCTAAGGATGACTTCCCACTTCCAAGAATTGACACTATAGTTGATTTGACAGCTGGCCATACCATGTATTCATTAATGGATGGTTTTTCTGGTTACAACCAAATCAAGATTGCACCTGAAGACCAGAAGAAAACAACTTTCACATGTCCATGGGGAACTTACTGTTGGAACGCCATGCCTTTCGGTCTGAAGAATGCTGGGGCTACCTACCAAAGAGCCATGACTATGATTTTTTATGACATGATGCACACATTCATGGAAGATTATGTAGATGATATCTTGGCAAAATCCTACACCAAAGAAGGACATCTGGAAATATTGTCCAAGATATTTGCAAGACTGGAAAAATTCAAAGTTCGTCACAATCCCAAGAAATTTGTCTTTGGGGTCACATCTGGAAAGCTCTTAGGGTATATTGTGTCAGAAAAAGGAATTGAAGTAGATCCTACTAAAGTTCAGGTGATCATGGAAATGCCTCCCCCAAAGAACATCAGTCAATTAAGATCATTACAGGGACAGCTTCAGTCTATCCGCAAATTCATTGCACAACTAGCTGACAAGAGTCTACCATTCACCCATCTACTGCATAAGAATGTTCCTTTCAAGTGGGATGACAAATGTGAATTGGATTTTCAACAAATCAAACAATACTTAATGACTCCACTAGTTCTAGTACCACTGAATCTGGACAAACCATTGATCTAATATATTACAGCAACAGAAACATCCTTGGGTGCATTGCTAGTGCAAGAAGACTCCACAAGAAAAGAAGGTGCAATCTATTATATCAGTAGAACACTCACAAGTCATGAGCTCAGCTACACTACCATCGAGAAGGCTTGTCTAGCAGTAGTCTTTGCTTCACAGAAATTTTGGCATTACATGTTAACTCATACAATCAATTTGGTTTCAAAGATTGATCCACTCAAATATTTTTTAAGCAAAGCATCATTGACAGGAAGGTTAGCAAAATGGGTAATGATTCTGAGTGAGTTTGACATCCATTATATTAATTGCAAGGCAATCAAAGGACAAGTTATCACTGATCAACTAGCTGAAGCACCACTACAAACAGACCATCCTCTGCACATTGAATTTCCAGATGTTGATGTCTTTACTGCCGAATCCAAACAACCATGGTCCTTATATTTTGATGGTTCTTTCACTCAACATGGATCGGGAGCAGGCATACTTTTTGTCACCCCTCAAGGGAACACCATTCCTCGATCATATAGGCTGATGTTTCCATGCACCAACAATATAGCTGAATATGAAGCATTAATCACAGTACTGAAGATTGCATTGGAATGGAGGATTACAGAACTGCAAGTGTATGGCGACTCACAGTTGGTCATTTATCAGATCAATGACGAATATCAGACCAAAGATGATAAACTGTTGCCATATAAAAAGATGGTCGATGACTTCAAGAAGTACTTTGTGGATGTCAAATTCACACAAATTCTAAGGCTTGATAACAAAGCATCTAACACCATGGCTATGATCGCATCATTGTTGCAGCTTCCAGAAACTCAGACTCGCTATGAATTTCTGGTGGAACAATCATTTACACCTGCCTATGACACACCCGAAAGCCAAATCATTTGCCACTTGGTAGGATTCGATTCACCTTGGTATGGCAAGATTTATGCCTACCTAAAAGACGACATTTTACCACTTGACTTATCCCGTAACCAAAAACAAAATTTTATTCACCAATCTTCTCACTACACCCTTATCGTTGACACCCTTTATCGTCGTGGTTTTGATGGTACTTTGCTTCTATGTCTTGAACGTGACGAATCTGACAAAGCTTTACAAGAAGTTCACGGTGGCATTTGTGGTACTCATTCAAGTGGACTAACCTTATCTAAGAAATTGATTAGAATGGGTTACTATTGGCCTACAATAGAAAGGGAATCATTCACTTTTGTGAAAACATGCTCAAAATGCTAGATTCATGGGAATCTCATTCATGCTCTTGCACAAGAATTACAACTATTCACGCCAACCTGGCCATTTTCCCAATGGGGGTTAGATCTAGTAGGTAAGATACATCCTTCATCATCAAATGGGCATAAGTTTATCATCACAGCCACAGAATATTTTACCAAATGGATTGAGGCAGTACCTCTGACTTAAGTTACTAGCAAACAAATATCATCGTTTATACTGAACTATATCATTTGTCGGTATGGCATTCCCAACTCCATTATTATAGATAATGGATGACCTTTTAAGAATCAAGATGTGGATGAACTTTGTGAAAGATTTCACATTCAACATAGATATTCAACACCTTACTATCCACAAGGAAATGGCCAAGCAGAGGCCTCAAATAAAACAATCTTCAAAAATCTTGAAGAAAACTGTGAATAATGCAGGGAAAGATTGGCATGTTCAACTCAATCCCGCCTTATGGGCTTACAAAACTAGTGTCTGCATGCCAACAGGAGCAACACCATCTGCTCTTGTCTATGGAGCAGAAGCCATCCTACCTCTAGAAGTTGAAATCCCATCACTCAGAGTATCACTAAAAGGTCTCACAATAGATGTTGAATACAGAGTTTCCCGACTCCAAGAACTAGAACTCCTAGATGAAAAGAGACAAAGAGCAGCTGACCATTTGAAAGCATACCAACAGATGATGTCTCACAGCTACAACCACAAAGTAAAGCCACGTACCTTTCAGGTGGGTGATCTGGTTTTGAAAGAAAACCCACGAAATCAGCAAGACAGAGAAAAGAAAGGGAAATTTGAACCAAATTGGCTAGGTCCTTATGTGGTTACGCTATCTACGGTTTAGGAGCATACTAACTATCAATGCAAAAAGGGTACCTGTTTGACGAACCCATCAACAACATGCACCTAAAAAAGTATTATGTATGAAGCAGTTATCATTGACAGAAAAAGTCCTAAAAAAAATCCAAAAAAGTAGAAAAAGTCCTAAAAAAATCCAAAAATAGCAGAAAAAGTCTTAAAAAAATCCAAAAACAGCAGAAAAAGTACTAAAAAAATCCAAAAACAGCAGAAAAAGTCCTGAAAATGGTTACCTTGGTGAAAACCTAGCAAACAGGCATCTCGGTAGCGTCATAAAAAAAAAAAAAAAAACGTCATAAGGTGAAAACCTGACAACAGGGAGTCTATTGACATGAAAAATACAATAAAAACAAATAGTGAAAATCTGGCAAACAGGCGCTATTTGTAGCTCTCCATCTATTAGTTCATATTCTGCACTTGGCTTTTCAGCTTTCCTTTCCGTGCATCTTCCCATCATCTCAGGTCCATACCAGCATCATGCTATTAGCATTTGCCTAGAACGATTACGTCTTACCATGGCTTGATTATTGTACATATTCATTCTAGCAAGTTGTGGCAATACTGGGGGCAAAAGTTGACATACTGGGGGCAATTAACTTTCAGAAAACAACTAGACAAGGACATCACATCCAATCATGCAAACAAGCAACCAAATCAAATCACATGAACAAACTATCCAATCATCAATCCGTGTCACAACAGTTTTCAGCAAGTACCATATCATGACTCATATCTGGATGATCTAAAATCTGAATAATGTTTGGAATAACAGTTTTTCATTTTGAACAATGGTTGTTTAAATTTTGATATCATCTCTCTGGAGTACACTCGATGATGTACTGAACTAGAGTGGCAAGGAAAGAGGATGATTTTTCTTTGTCTGTTGTCTTGAGGTTAACTATCTATCTGTTGCAAATATGTCATGAGACATGATTTCCAAAGCAATATCATCGATGATAGTTCCACATTTGCATCAGACGGTGGTTAGTCTTTGTCTGTTTATGCAAGAAATGCTCAGGTCATCTCGATTCAATTATACCTCGATGCGTGTGTTCGCTTGCTATATCAAAATCATGAAAGTTGTACTCAGGTCATCACTGGTGCTAATTTACCCTCTGATGCTTGAACATACTTCCAACATTTTAACACTCTATGATGATCCAAGAAATCTACCAACAGGCTCAATGACTGGTTTGTTTCATTTAGTTGCATTTCATTTTGGGATCAGTGTACATATATCTGCATACCGGATTTGCATTAGAATTTTTTGAAAGGGCTAACAAGAACAATCAACGGCTGTCATGTCTGTTTAGACTATTTGTGGAGGACATTCAGACATTTGTTTCATCACCTTTCATCTTCATTATCATTTCATCTAGATCCTACCATCTACCATTTTCCATTCATTTGCATCACCTAGGCTCTGTTATCATTTCATATCACTGACCATTATCATTTCATATCATTTTTCATTATCATTTTCATATTAGTTTCCATTATCACTTATCATTTACCATTATCACTTCATCATCATTTCACATCATTTATCATCTTCATATCCATTATCACTTATCATTTATCATATCATTTCATTATCATTTTATCATTTCATTTATCATTTCATTATCATTTTATCATTTCATATCATTTCATTATCATTTTATCATTTCATTTATCATTTTATCATTTCATTTATCATTTCATATCATTTCATTATCATCTTATCATTTCACTTATCATTTATCACATCATTTCATTTAACGTTTCCATTTCATTTATCATTTATCATACCATTTCATTATCATTTTATCATTTCATTTATCATTCATCATTTCATTATCATTTATGTTCGTTATCATTTATCATTTCATCACATCATCAATACATTTCACAACATATCATTTATCATCATATCATACATCTCATTATTATTAACCATTTCATTTCATATCGTCATTTATCATTTATCACATTATATTCATCTCATCCTATCATTTTCATATCCATTCATATTACAAAGTCATAACGCATATCATAAACACAACATTCATTTTCCATCATATCATCATTATTTATTTACATTTGAAAATCCAAACACAAACATTCCATACATACATCTTCATATCATTTTCCAAATAACATTTTTTTTTTCATATCAAATATACCATGACATAGTTTCACAATCACATCATAAGTCATCCACCTGCATGACATCATTAATACGCATCATCAATCATCATCATAAACATATCATACCAAAATCATCCTGAATATCATGTTAGTCATCAAATCATTTCAAATGCATACCAAAATCCATAACATATAGAAATAAATACATATCACATAATCAACAAATCATGATAGACATCAATCATCTCATAAATGCACATCATGTCATTAAAAATCATCGTCGCTGCATATCATCACTCATCAAAAATGATACAAATGTCCAATGTCCAAAGAAACTAAACAAGTCCAAAGAGAAATACATGGGATATGATCAAAAATGGCATATACAGGCTCCAAAAATGATATACATCACAAAGGCTAGCTAGTCGATGCCCCTAATGGAGCTGGTCTGGAAGGAGGTGGCCTGCCACTAGTACCTACATCAGGATCTCGCCGAGACCCAGTAACCCCTAGACTCTGAGTACGTGTCCGTGACCTACTCCTGCTCCTACTGTGGGACCATGGAAATGGCTCTCTGCGCTCAGGACATAACTCCTCATATCTGACTCAATAATACTCAGCCTCCCTCGCCATCTCCATGCCCTCTGCAATGGCGTCCCGTAACAATGCACTCTCTACAGTGCCCATCAGTCTCTGAGCTACGCCCTCGGCCTTTGTTGCCCTTCGTCTCAAAGTATCTCTCTTGGTGATTAGCTGAGCTATCTGTGGGTCTGGGGCAGGCGGAGCGACCTGTACCTGTGCCCGAGTCTGAGCCTGTGCCAGCTGTGACTGCAACTATGCTATCACGCTCTGTGCCTGCTCTAACTAACCCTACATAGTCTACACCTGGGCCTGCAAAGTGGCTATCTATGTCTGCTGGGAAGAGGAGGACATCCTGATGACCGTCTATGGTCTACCACCAGATCTGGCCCTTCGAACAACCTAGGCACTGGCTAATTTATCCATCCTCTTCCTCACTAACCTCTTTGCCTCCCCTCCATCATCTCCCCCATCATCCCTACCATCTGAGCTGTCATCATCACTGTCACCCTCCTCTCTATCGTCCTCCTCCTCATCTCCAGCCACACCCTCCTCCTCTCTGCCACCGACTGCCTGCTCTCCACTAGCCACACCCTCCTATCTCCCTGCCACTGGCTATTGTACTACTGCAATGGGCCCTAGCTCATTTGGACAAGTAAACCGTGGAAACCGATGAGAATGGAAGTACACTAAGTACTCATCTGACATGCCCTCATTTGTAACCTCCAGCCTGTACGCCCATACCTCTGGCTACAAACTCGCATACTCTATGTACGCCACCTGGTAAGTAATACAGTGTCCCCATCCAGGATCATCCTTGCACCGCCCATAATGAGCAACGCCATGTGGCATCCCCTGCATGAACCCATACTATCTTTGCACCCGCAAAGCCAAAAATCTCTCAATAATGAACAGAGTCTGTCCTATCAGATATCGAGGTATGCAAACAAATGACATCTCCAAGTGATCCGTGTCCCAAGGCTCACAGTCTGTGTATGGTCTCCATATCACTGAGTCCACATTGTTGAGCACACATTGCCAGTACTCCAACTTGCCCAGCTTTGGCTAGACAAGTGCACCTAAATATGCCTCCACGTATGGCCGCCCTGGAAGCCTAACCCTGGCACACTTTGGCCTCGTCACCGCAATATGCTCCCATGCCCAGATGTGGAGCAAAGTCACACCGCTAGCCAAACTCGTCAACCCTCAGTAGACCACCTGATGTAGATCATGATACAAATGTGCCAAAATACAGCTCCCCCAAGAATAGCTCCGTGGCTGAGTCACCATCCATTCTAGCATCCTCCCCCACCCAACTGAAAATCCCTTCGACCGATGGTCCGGTCCAAGGAAGCCTCCAATAAAATTCACCAACACTACAACTAAGGTGGGATACCTGCTGAAATCCACCCACGGCACCCAATATCTGGCTATAGACACATCACCACATATCCTCCTCAGTGCCTCTGTCCCTTCTATCTCCTTGTGGTCATAAACCACAAGGGCACCTACAACAGGAATCCCTAAAATCCTGTATACATCCTCAGGTGTCACGGTCATCTCACCCGTCGGCAAATGAAAGGTGTTATGATCGGAATGCCACCTCTCTGCTAATGCAGTCAGCAGTCCCCTGTTGACTCGAATCCCTCACGGGATAGTCAACAAAGATCCTAGTCCACAGGCACCTATCCACTGTACCTCTGCAGGAGTCAACTCTCCTATCTGATCCCAACATATCAGGAACCGTTCTCTACTCTGGAGGTTGTCAAATACCTCCTATTGTCATCACAAAGACAACTAATCAGACTCGTCCCAAAGACTCCTAGCATGTGCTCTATCATATCAGTGACCCATATCAAGTGACCCATATCATGTGTGTGACCCATATCAAGTGACCCATATCATGTAAGTGACCCATATCAGTGACCCATATCATGCAATCCAAACATCATTCTATTTATTTTCTATCGTAGAAAGCAAATTTATCAAGATTCATATCAATCATTTACTATTTGTTTTCTATTGTAGAAAGCAAATCTATCAAAAGTCCTATCAGGCATTTACTCTTTGTCTTCTAATCAAGGAAGCAAAGTTATTAGTTAATCATCAACTATCAGCATGATGGCAAAACATTTTCTTTATCTATTGACCAAGGACGCAATATAGACCATCATTTTTTCATCCTGACATTTTACCAAAATTTTCTCAGATGCGCTAATCTGCACCTCATATGCGCTAAAACTCAAAAGTGCTAAAACTCACTCGACAGGTTCTTATACCCTAAAAGTGCCACTTCATTACCTATAAGTGCTAAAACCCTAGATGCGCTAATCTAAGCAGCATATGCGCTATTTCATCCCGTCGAAGCGCTAAAACACTAAATGCGCTAAACTACCCCGCGTATGCGTTACTTTGTACCCTAAAAGGGCTACTCTACTTCTATTCTAGCCGATTGCTGGATGCACGACTCTGTGCCCTAGATGCGCTAAAGTGCCCTACACAGTCGACTACCCTGGAAGTGCTACTCTATACTTCATATGCGCTAGACTGCCTATTTTTACCTTGCACCTAAAAGCGCTAAAGAACACCCTAGATGCGCTAAAAGAAACTTCGTAAGCACTAAAATAGGCTTGCGGATGCGCTAAAATGGCATTTCTAATCCTAAATCTGTGTAAAAAACGTACAAAAATCGCTAAAAATCATGAAATTTCAACACACAAGGGGTTTAATCGACTCACCGGTGGTCCATATGCTGTTGGTCTTTGAAATCGATGCGCCCGCTCGAATCTGTGAGTGTGATATGGGATCGGCATCTCACTATGTCACTATTAGAGCATCCAAATCACTGAAGTCAAAAGGTGAAAATGACTTTCACTTTTACCATTTATACCTTATATGGGTCAATTAGGAAGGTTTTTTATGGCATTTCCTTTATTTTTCACCAAGGGCATCCTTTACATCAATTATCGGGAGCTAAATCACCAAATCACCGACATAATGTCATCATCCAATTCAATGTTATCTTCATCCGTGATTTACCTCCCGAGGGGGCATCATCAGCATCAGCATCAAAAACATATCAGGGGCAACAACAACAAAAAAATTATTTTTCTTTGAAGCAATGTGTTTCACACATCACTTCAAAGAGGGGCAAAATGTATTTTCATAAAATTGGTCATATTTAATTATTCCTGACATTTAATTAAATATTTATTATTTAATTAATTCCTCTAAAAGTCTTCTACACATAATTAAATTTAATCAATTTAATTATAGTATTCATTCATTTTATTCTCCCACCATAATTAAATAAATCTATTTTATTTAATTATTCCACATATCTACTTAATTAAATTAAATAAATATATTTTATTTATTTAAGTTAATTATCATCTTTTGAATTTAATTAAATCTTTTTAATTAAATTTAAATATCTCTTTTCTTTCTATTTTAAAACTTTCCTCTAATTAATTAAATACTTTTATTTAATTAATTTCATTCTTTCAAATTTAATTAAATATTTTATTTAATTAAAGATCTTCTGCTTTCTTCAAATCATAATTAGATATTCTGTTTAATTATGAAATCTTCTCATTTCCTCAAAATCTTAAATAAATATTTATTTAAGAAAAATCAATGTGCACTCATAAATAAATAATTGAATTAGATAATTCATTATTTATCTTATCATAATCTTTCCATTTTTCTTCTAAAAAGATTATTTTTAAATCATCTCATCTTATCTCTTCCATTAAAATGGAAAAATCTGGCTTTATTCGTTTTCTTCTATTTTCTCTTCAATCTCATTTATCTTCAACCATTTGATCTGTCAGGAATTATCACAGCCGTTGACTAACCCACCCAATCGAAATCTTCGAAAAACTCTATAAATGCACGTGCAAATCCAAGCATTGGTTACAACACAAAACGAACACAGCATATACTTGCATTCTTGCAATTTTAGCATTTCAGCAATATTCTCATCATAGCATAATCTTGCATTTAGCATAGTATGCATTTTTAATCCCATTCTTCAGTAGCCTACTTCGTTGAGCTTGGCATTCCAAATCTGAGAGCAACTTGAGCAAAGACGAAACGCTGGAGATAGAGAGCAATAAGATGACTTCGGAGAAGCTACCATTAACAGTTTGCTTATTTCTATTTTTCTTTTAGCTTCTTTTGATTTAATGTTTTATTGATTGTGTTGTTATTGATTTAGATTGATCACATATTTCATACACACAACATTAATTTGTAAATAAAGTTGCAATTTAGTCATACAAAAGTATGCAAGCCTATCACTACTATTTCCCTTTCTTAGTGCTTAATTTTACTGAATAGGGAATCAAATTTTTACAAGATTTATAACTATAGTTTTCATATACATATTTATCTTTCTTTTGAAAACCAAAAAACTAAGAAATACCTGGATATGTTGCAGCTGCTACAAGTTCTTCTTCCCAACTGGAAATCTTTATAGATTTGAGACGTTCTTCACATTATCAGGTTCTTTTATAGAGTTGCCACCTCTTTTCATAAAGGAATGAAATTTAAGTAATATGAAGGTCTTAAAAGATAAATTTACTTCTGGATCTTCTCCCACAACAAAGTCACACATAAATCCTTTGAAACTTGCTACAACAAAAACCACTTCCAGGTCTGAAAACTTCTCAATATCTAAACCAGATGTTCAAATTCACCAAACTCTTGACTCTGATAGTCTACAACTAGAGATTCAAAGTTCTCCCCAGTAGAGTCACCATTTCTATTGGTGATTTTTCCAACATAACCAAAAAATTCTCTAAAAATGTAGCCAACTCTTATAGTGAAGAACTATAGGGTTAGTGGCCAACACAATGAATATAGGCTTTTGTGATCCTTATTCCACTTTAGGCTCTATGAAACCTAGGAGGGTGATCCCAATTGTGTTTTTGTGAAGTATATTTGATTAGTAACACATTTATACATAGATTGATTCTTGTTTACTGCAAATAAAATCCTTCTCACTGAAGATTTGGCGGATCACCGAATGAATGACTATCTATTTTCTAGGAACTGGGGATATTCCTTACCCACATTATTCTTGAAAATATTTTAAATGAATATTGTCTCATCTTAATTCCATGGAAAAGGACACTATTTATTCATTTCATGCAGGATTTCCCAACAAACTAACCAGTGCCTCATCAAATTGGAGCAACGGAGTCAAATATGTAAGAATGAGTAATATATATAAAAACTACTCAATTTAGAGATAGACAAACTATTTTCATATTGCTTTGTGTTTATGAAAACTCACAATGCCTCAAATACTTACTTCTTATGAATCCTAAGCAATTCCTTACAAAGTTCATAACCCTATTAAAGCATTTTAAATAACTCCTTGAATTAAAGTTGAAAATAGAATAATACATTCAAATGGAACATCTGAAGATAAATGATAATACCATTAGTATTTCTCATTCATAACTTGTAAAAAATATGCATAGGAGAGTATTTGTTTCTAGACTAATATTTGTTTTGATATCAATAGTTTTCTATAAAACTCATTTAAGATTACTACATACAAGATTTCATGCCCCTGACAAACCTCTGGCCTATTATCAGTATTTTATTCAAAGTGCCCTTCCTGAACTTATATTTCACCTAAAACCCTATTGAGACTTAAAAATATGACCTCTATAATAAGCCCTAATATCCCTTTTATAGAATAAGGGAGCAACAAGCGTCAAGCTTAATTACATTTACATTTCATTTCATTTCATTTGCACCAAAATTCTAGACATCATCAGTTAGTTACATGCAATCATTAAGGAAAATGGAAGAGTAAAAGACCACATTCCATATTCCCTGAATGAGGACATGCTAGCTCCTCAAAAGGCAGAGTTTGTTGCAACCGTGTTGAATCCTCATCCTTGTTGACCAAAGAAGATTCTCCAATAGCAGCTCCAACACAAGAAACAACATACATGCCACCAAGGTAATTTAGTCTAGCACTTCTCCAACATACCAGCCCGAAAAATTTTCACATCAGTGCTAGAAACAAGAAATCACATGAATGTTGAATAGGATAGTCTTGACAAAAGGGGCATGGTATCATAAAAAATGAAAATAGGGCATAGTCATCACTCTAAGTCATCAACCTCAAAGGATGCTTGCTCAAGTTTTTCTCATGGTGGGACTGGAGAAACTATCACCACCTCTTCATCAGAATCCTTAGATGGTTCCAGGGAGAGAGGATAATAATCACCCTCTGGATCAGTGTCACCCTCACTATCTGAAGGGTTATTGGAAACTTCACTCAGAGAATTTTGTCCTCTATGATAGGACCTACAATGTTTACTCTCCTTTTTTACCTTGTTTTCATATTCCACCAGCCTCTTCTCTTTGTGTTTGACCAATTCTTCTGAAACAATTCGACCCTGTAGACAGTAATTCTCCTTGTCACCATACTTCTTGAATTTCCTGAGTCCCCTTCCACTTTTTGGCGTATCAGGAGCTCCTTGTGTTCTAATTTCATCCTTAGGAGAATCTTCCTTAGACTTAAGCAAACTCAATCCCTTAGACTCTCAGACCGCCATGGTAGACCTACTCATCTAGGACAAGAATATCTACTTCTTGACTCAGGAATAATTAATACTCGCATACTTCTTCACTAACCCATGCCTCACATTCACTACATACTGAAATATGATCAAGGAGAAGAACAAGCAATCTGCATTAAATAGGAAATTTGAAGCATGCAAAATTAATGATCCAAGAACTCCTCGTACGAGCGAGTTGATAACTTAACAACTCGGTTTTGAATCTAGGTCGTTGATTTTAAAGCATTTAATACTTCATCCATGGTTATTTGAGCCTCATTTTTATGCCTTTAGTAACTTGCTCATAGAAAACAACGATGTCAGCTCAAGTGTTGTGATTTGTCAATCAGCATGTATTGCCAACCTAATCCATGCTTTTTCATTAATATCGGTGAAGTAAACAAGACCAGTTTTTCTTAGAGAGAATATTTCCTTGTACATTTCATCGTTCATTGTTGATCTTACCCAAATTTTAGGGTGCAATCAGCGATACAATTATTGATGCAATGAATTTTAGTCCATTGGATCATTTATTTTAAAACCACATCAATGGTTCTCCAGTCATCTCATAAGTTGTTTTAATCCATCGAGACTTAAGTGGAAACTTTTAAACACATGCTCATAAGTTGTTTTAATGGAGGGGAACCCTCTAGGATGACATGGGAAAAATGGGCTCGAAAACTTCTAAGTCATGACATGCAAAGGATGTAAATGAAAAAAAGAGGCCCTCTACATAACCTTATAAGAAATGGGAAATCCAAACCTAGGCATGAAGGATAGGTCACTTGACAACTGTGCATGACATAAAAGATAACTTAGGAAATCGGAAACCGAGAGTACAAGTCACTGTAATAATACAACGACCAAGGGTTGTAGAACTTCTAGACCATTTCTATAAAGTTTTAATCAACATAGAACCCTAATATTAGAAATGAGGGCCCAAGCAAAATTTTTCACAGACCTAAGGTGGAACCAAATTTTTTTTTGAGGGATTCCATCAATACCCTTTCCAAAAATCTTTGTGGATGAATTATCTCTAAACTTGATTGATCTGGCATTCCACTTAACCAGATTGTTGAATTTTCTTTTGTAACCTATCATGTAACTTGAACATCCACTTTATATTACCAAGAGATTTGTTTGTCCTTGAGCATGAATTTTTTTTTATACAACCATTGAATTTTAATCTCATTTTTTGTTTCCTTGACTTGCTCAACAACAACTATCTTTTGAATTTTTGATTTTGCTAAATCACTTTCGCAATATTTTGCTATATGTCCAACATTGTTGCAGATTTGACATGTCACATTGACATCCACCAATGGAGCAAGATAACTTTTTTCTTACAATTTTTTTCAAATATGCAATCTATAGCCTTATGACCATACTTATTGCAGATGAAACAATAACCAAAAAATACATGATTGAACCTATTTTTGGAGACACTTCTTGCATGGTGAGATCTTCCTTGAGGTCTGATATTAGTTTCTATATTTCTATACATTGCTTTCTTGAACTCCTTTTTGAGTAAAAGGATTTCTTTTTCAAGCCTTGTGCATTATTTTATCTTGGCTTCAATCAAATCCTTTTGTCTTTTGTTCTCTTTGTTAAGCAAGCACAGGACAACTAAGAGGGGGGGTGAATCAGTTGTCACCCAAATTCAAACTTAAAACTTTATCACTTATCAATTCTTCAACCACACTGTTCTATTATTAAATATGAGCATGAAACATGAATAACAAAAATTAAATCAACACAATGAACACCAAATTTTTACATGGAAAACCCAATAAGGGAAAAACTACGATGAGGGTTAACTCACAATATAAAGATTATAAACTAAATACAAAGGCTCACTGCCCAAAAGGGGACTCACTATCCAAATACAAAGGCTCACTGCCTACAAAGGACTCACTATCTAACAGAGAGGCTCACTACCTACATATACAAAAGAGAACAAAAGATCCACCACTACAATTAAAGCACATTCATAGAATCACAAAAACCTTTAGCTTACTACCTTCAACACACTCAAACACTGCTATCACAACTCACTCACACACACTTTTTCTCTTATGATTTGTGGCACTCTTTCATCGCTTTGCATCACACTGTCATACAACTCAACTTGCTTTTATACTATTCTCAACCTTAGAAACTTTCTCCAAGGTCGGCCACAATACATCATTTCATAAATTCAAATTAGGTCGGAAACTCTAAATTCCTGTGGTGGAAAGGAATAAGAGTGGACCAATAAAATATTTAACCAAGACCACAAATAATATTCTTGAATCTTCTACATGTTTCCTGAATTAAATTTTATTCTTCGAATGAAGTGTAAACACTAGGTCAGCCAAACCTAATGAAAACATAAGTAAACATTGATGCACATGCTTCCCAACAAGAAGATGACACATGGATGTCGCAACATGCTTAATTATGCATGAGAATACATCTCAAAACCTTTAGATACATCCATAGCAAAAACAACAGGCTTCAATCACTGAATTTCTTTCACTAGACTATCTGGACTGTGCAAACACACACAAAAATACTAAAACATGATTTCTGGATCTCCAAACTTCAAACCTCTTCACCTGAGCATAGAAAAGACCTTCATAAAGCATATCCTAGATCTGCAAGATCTGAAACAAAACAACGGAGGGTTGCAGAGCAAACATATTTCTTCCAGTCCACAAACCATTGACTCTATCAATAGAACACACATACCAATGGACACAACTTTCACGTACCATCTCACCAAAAGTTGAAACTCAACATATATAACAATCAAATCACCGTAATTAAAACTTCATAACCAAACAAACATAGGATCAACACAGGAGAAATGCAGAGCACATACCAAAGCACATTTTGAATACTTTTGTTATTCTACTTTCACCTCTCAACAGTATCTCAACCATACATGTACAATCTACAACTGTGTTGACATCAATGACAACATTAATGACAATACCACCAAGACTTGCTCATACTTGCAACACTCTTTCCTTGCACATTCCAAGTCTTCAAGAGTAGAAACAAGTTCACCTTCAAAGTCAACTTCACTTTCTTCTTTATCCATGGTCTTGCTTGAACTTTTAGAGATCACAGTAACCATGAATAAGGATTCTCCTCCATCATCATCTAATGAGTAGTAATCTCCTTCATCTGAGGAGCAATAATTTCTTGTTTGGAAAGAAGATTCTTCCTAAAATTATTTCTTTTGAAACCATTGTTGCCACTTTCATTTTCTCCAAAAGGACATTTAGAATCATAATGATCAACTCTTCCATAATTAAAAAATTTGAAAGGTAATTTACCTTTATACTTACCTGATCCCTTCTTTAGCTTTCTCACAAAGTTTGCTTCTTCTTCATCAGATTCATTGTGTGAACCATATGCTTCTTCCTTCTTCACAAATTTGAATGCAACTTCTGTTTTGTGTCTACCTTGAACTTCATTTCTTATCTCATAGGAAATGAGAGATCTAAACAAATTTTCCATGGTAAGTGTTGTTAGATCTTTGGCTTCTTCAATTATAGAGACCTTTGAATAAAACTAGTGGGGGAGAGTTCTCAGAACTTTCTTCACAACTACAAAATCAATTATATCTTCACCAAGACCTCTAATTCCATTGGCTGCTTCATCTACTCGGAGCAAATAGCTGGCTATATTTTCTTCTTTCATCTTCATATTCTCAAACAATATTCTATAAGATTTGCTTGCTTCACACTGTCATTTATGATGAGACCAAGTATTAGCCATTTTTCTGTTGTTTTAGTTCATGCTTTTAGACATTTCCAGATACTCATTTCATATACATTCCTAAAACTATCTATCTTTTTATGTATTTCATGCAACATTGAACCAAGTTTTGATGTATACAATTATGATAATGATATGATGGTAATTGAATAATTAGATGTGTGAGTGTGTATGGAATGCAATATGGATCTATGTTTAATTTATGGTTATTAGCATTTTGTATATGTTAGATGAATTAACTCTTTACAACTGAGAAGCCAGAGTAAGCAGAGTGTAACCTGCAACAACTAGGAAAGTGCAACCCGTAGCAAAAGGGATTTCAGACAAAGATGCAGGGGAATTCCAAACCAATAAGAAAGCGACAGTTGCATAAGTGGAAGCGCTCATTAATGGGGATGATTGCAAATCACTAGACCATTTAATAAGATAGTTGAAGGAATGAATCTACAATGATTGGGAAGCCAACATGATTGTTCCCACAATACAAGTTTTTGTTATATCATTGAAACAAAGTTCCAATCCTAATCATCTTCCATATTTTCAATTATTTTTTTAGTTATGCAAACTTTGTCACTCTCTATTTCATAGGAGAGTGGTGATTTGCATTTAAATTTTTTGTTTTGAGTCCTCATTCTAATAAACCTCCCCCAAACCTATATAGTTGGCTCAGTGGTTGAGTAGATATAGTGTATGTATATGTTCAGATAGTTTTTCCATTTACATAGAAAATACTTGTTTTCTAGTTATGCTTTCTTGAAAAATATATCTCTAAAGATTCTTGTTATATTGTGAAATCTTGTTATATGCAAAGAAGAGGTTTTTAGTTTATCATTATGATTAGTTGGCTTAAGAAGTTATATTTTAGCTTATTTTGTAGATACAATAACTTGAGCAAGGGACACTCAAGGTAACTATGCTCCACTATTAATTTATGTTGTTAAATTAGTTGCTTTCATTATTGCATTTATCTTAATCAGATTCTTCACATTTTGTATATGAATGAAATCATGAATGAGATATTGTTTTATACTTTATGTTTTGTTTGTCTCAAATGCATTATCCTCTGGAGTGAGACAAGTGTTTAGAATAATTTGGGAGTGATTCTAAGTTAGCAGTATTAAGCTCATCACATAGTTCAGGTTTTAATAGTGAACTAGTCATAGTCTTAATTTATAAGTACCCGTAGCAATAGTTCCAAATTTAATCATTTTTCCTTGTTTTACATTTTAATCTTTAATTCCTTTTGCATATGTGGAAACCACCTATACTAGATGATATAGGTAGTATAGAATCTCTGGATGCACATATAGTGCTAGCATCATCACAAGCTTATGTTAGCCTTGGTTGATAATTAAATGGAGTCTTTATAAGGGTTTAGTAGACTGTTCAATTAGGAACCACCTCTAAATTATGTGTTCATCACCAATTTTACTAAGCATTAGTTGGGCCTTACATTTTTTGCACCATTTCCAGGGATGGTGCTACATTCAAGATTCTCCTATGTTATTCTAAGCTTTCTTAGTTTAGAGTTTTTCTTTTATCATTGGGATAATTAGGTTTTAATACACTAACACTAGAACATTTTACTAACATTATGCAAGAGTTGATGACACAAAAGGTCATAACTTTTGTATGCAGAGGCAACGAGACACTTTGGGAATATTTCTCCCCTCAACACATAAAGCTAGAGAGGATATTGGTGATCAAAGTGATCAAAGAGAGGGTATTCATAAAGAAGAACTTTCCCTAACACCAACATCCACTGTAAATACAAAGGAGACCTTCCAAACCATAGTTGATGCAGTGGTGGATGACCCACCAGAACATGTAACTTTTGAGTTTCCAATTTCCAACCACGAGAAAGCAACCGCCTTGAAGAACATACCTCCTTCAACATTTCCTATCTTTTATGGTTTGGTTACTGAGGATCCATATACCTTCTTGTTTGAATTTGATGTGTTGTGTAGAAGCTTGTAGATTTATGTTTTAAAATTAAAAGAGAAAAAACATTCAAATGTGTTTATTTCTAATGTAAATATACAATGCTTGTATATAAAAATGAGATGTTCAATAAATCTAATTCCTGAATTAAGTAAATTAGATGTGAAAGTATGCAATTAAATTTTAAAAAAATGAAAAATTATAATCTAAGTTGGGTTCACTAACATGCTAAAGGTTTGGGAACAAAGAAGTGCAATGCTTTATTTTCAAAATTTAACTCTATATTGAGTGCATGTGAGCAATAAGATATTCAAATAACCTATCTTAATCAAATTACAAAATATATGTAATTTAAAAAAAATGTAGTTGTACAAGAGATGTCGAGTTCACCAAAATGTAAGATGGTGAAAAGGGATCTAAGTTAAACACCCTAACCTATATCAAACATTCCACCGTAAACATTGAGGGACACAAAAATAACCAAGAAACACTATTGGGTTGTTGTCGTCAAGGGAGAGCCGTACAGTCTAGTCGGGGTTTTGGTCCCTTTTTGTTTGATGATGAGGTGTGATGATTTATTGAAATATGTAGTAAACTACGTGAATTAATACTAAAGTGGTATATTATTACAAAATCTAGAAAATGCATAATAGTGCAGATGCAAAAAGATGGGGGGCTAAATTGTGGCGAAATTTTTTAAAAAGTTATGATAGCTCATAACGCGAGCGTGTTATAATGCGCTCGCATTATGGCTTGGTGTGCCAAGCCTAAGGCTTGACCACACCGATCTTATTCCATGCTCACGTTATAATGTGAGCACGGAATAACATGCTCGCATTATGAGCTTTTAAAACAAAAAAAAGGAAATCGAATTCATTTTTGTTGTGACTATTTTTTCTACTGCTTGCGGCCAAAAGCCCTTCTCTTGCATGCTTGAATTATGGGAGGAGTCAATCTTACAAATTTTTCATCAATTTGTTGTTATTTCGTCGCCATGATGTTGCCACATTGATGAGGAGGTCGAAGAGGTAAGGATTGTTTGTTTTTTGTTGTGAATTTGTTAGTTTTAGGTTGTTTTTTATATTCATTTGTTGAATTTGTAGGAAATTCTAATGATCCTGGAAACCCTCTTCAAAACCCTCCTAAAAATACTCAACAACTAGAGCAACAACAACATGAAAAAAATCCTCAAGTTCAACAACTACAACAACAATATCCTCCACCAATCCCTCAACATCCTCCTGGCACTCAACAAAATTTAATGGGTAAAATTGAAAAATAATAAAAAACAAATCGAGGAGTTAATCACGAGGTTGAACAATCCAGTAGTTCAACCATGGAAAGAAAAAAATTTGCAAATTCACTTAAATAAATGTTAAAACATGTAGATGCAATCAAAAAATAATTAAGTGGTTGGCAAGATAGGAGGCAGGCGGCTAGGAATTTTTACCAGGATAAATTATCATATAAAGATGTAAAAGATCTAAAAATTACAAAATTAGATTTGTGCTCATTATTCATCGACCCACGCACAAATCAAAATCTTGGCCTCCATGCGAAGAGGTTTCCTATCCATTGGTGCCACCACCAACAGATTAGGAACTTTTTTTGGGATAGGTGGTACATGGTTTTTTATTACCCACCATGCAACAAATGTGAAGTCCCACAATATTTCCTGAGGAAACTATACTGTGAGTTCATCCTGAACAAAATCCTAAATTATTTTGATGAGGGACTTCAAGGGGAGAGGTGGGGGGTCGGCTCAAAATAGATGTGATGCACAACAAGATCCTAGGTAGCAAGCGAGATGACCTCTCCCTAGGCTACCTCTTGAGCACATCATTATCTCTTCCATCGCGAAGGAGAGTGTTGAGGTAGACACTTTGCAGGCCATCAGCTCTTTGACCCAGAGTGTCATCCAGCATGCCAACCCTATACTACAGCACCATCCAAGGGAGTCTTTGAGTGGTGGGCTTTGATTCCATTTGTGTCAAGCTTGCAAGGTGACTTGTTCATATGACCCCACTAACACTCAGGAGGCTACTATGCAGGATATGTCTATAGCTATGGAGATGGTGAGGGTAGTAGCCATTTTAAATGAGGCTTATGGCATCAATTCTAAGGTAAATGTTATCATGTTCATTGAATTTAATTTATTAAATTTCAATTTTGAAATGCAAGATTAACTAATTTAGTTTTATGATTTTAATAAAATTTCAGGGTCGCATTGTTGATACTAGATACACCGGCCCTACACTTGCTTATTACTCCACTACATCTACCGTTGAGTTATGTAACTAGTAAACAATTATAAATTTATTTCATGTTAATAGCATTGTTATATGAATGGTATTCTAATATATGATTTTGGATGTTGAATAGGCTAATAATAGAGGTTTCGAGGGAACACCTTCCAGTGCCAGTGGATTTAGACAAACCTACACGCAGGTAATATAATAAAGATTTTAGCTAATGAATTTTGTACTTAATAGATTTTTGTAGTTTATATTCATATCGTTGATTACATTGCATTGCATATCTTTCAAACTCAAAGAATTACTTCACATTCCATAACTAATAACTAGATGTTGATAGATGACAAAATTTCAACTACAATATAGTTGTTTAGAAAGTCAAAATAAGCAATGATGCAATTACTTCACATAACATAAGTAATAAGTAGGGGCAGCTTCCAATTGCATTTTCTTGTCATGACATTCCATGAGACCACTTTTTACTGAGGCATCTTTTCAAACAGTTCACTGCCTTGTCTATGCTATGGATGCTTGGAATAAATATATGAAAGAATAATAGTAAGTAATAGCATAGACAATACAATGAGTTGTTTGAAAAAATTCCTCAAAGAAATGTGGTCTCATAGTGATGTCCATCACCATGATACCCAATTTCTTTGAGGCATTTTTTCAAACAGCTCATCGCTTTTTCTATGCTACCACATTTTCCATACATGTCTACCAAAGTATTTTATCAAACAATTCATTTCCTTGCTGCTATGGCTAAAATCCTAAAAAGGTGATTTTCAACAAACTATGGATGCTTGCAAAAAATATATCAAAGTGTAATAGTAATCAATAGCATAGACAAGGCAATGAGTAGTTTGAAAAAATGCCTCGAAGAAATGCGGTCTCATGGTGATGGAATGCCATTCCATCACCATGAGACCACATTTCTTCGAGGCATTTTTTCAAACAGCTCACTACCTTTTCTATGCTATGACATTTTTCATACATGTGTACCAAAGCATTTTATCAAACTACTCATTTTTGTGCTGCTATGGCTAAAAGCCTAAAATAGGTGCTTTCCAACAAACTATGGATGCTTGGAAAAAATCTATCAAAGCATAATGGTATGAAATATCATACTCAAGGTAGTGAGTAGTATGATAAAATGCATTGAAGAAATGTGGTGTCATGGTGATGGAATTCCATTCCATCACCATGAGACCTCATTTCTTTGAGGCATTTTTTCAAATAGCTCATTGCCTAAAGAATAGAAACCAACCCTTTAGCCAAAATTCTCCTCCAAATTCTTTTCAAGGTCCTCATCCTCATCCTCAATTTACCAATGCATGTAACCTTCCACCTTTTATTCCACTTGTTCATGTTTGTACCCCTC
The DNA here is from genome assembly GCA_007258455.2 of Sequoia sempervirens. Lineage (NCBI taxonomy): Eukaryota > Viridiplantae > Streptophyta > Pinopsida > Cupressales > Cupressaceae > Sequoia > Sequoia sempervirens. Next base: position 163,108 of record VDFB02025706.1, read on the forward strand.
CCTCTTCATGTCATGATCACCCTCCATCTCATAACTAAGACCACACTATACCATCCACCCCATCCCAACATAATACCATAGAGAAGGCAATGAATTTTTTGAAAAAACCCTCAAAGAAATGTGGTCTTATGGTGATGGAATGCCATGACACATTTGTTTGTAATGACATTCCATCACCATGAGACCCCATTTCTTTGAGGCATTTTTTCAAATACTTCACTTCCTTCTCTATGCTACCATAGTTGTACATGTCTATGAAAGAATTTTATCAAACAGTTCACTGCCTTGCTGCTATGGGTAAAAACCTAAAAACAAGTGCTTTCAAACAAGATATGGATAGGGAAAATAGTAAGCATGATAGTTAGAAATATATAGTTTAATAAGTACTCAAAATTTTGTTCATTATCTCATACATTATAAGCCATGACGTGGATCACTAGATTGTAGTTTTCGTAATTGAATATTTTTTTTGTTTTATTTTCAAATGTTCGAAGTGGATACACCTCTAAACGTTCATTGGGAAATGGATCTCGGTGTTTCATCTACTATAGACTCCTCGATGGCTCTCATGGAGGAGGTATGAGGCTAATTACTAAATTTCAATTTACATTCATTGTTATAGTTTTTAGTTAGTGAAATATCAAACCATTATTGATTCATAGTTTTATTTTTTTTGGATGGTTTCTATAGGGCTTCAGCATGCCATAGCATGGGCATGTGAATATTTCCCTCGAAGAGAGAGATCATCTATTGGTAGTAAGTGATTATTTTGTTAAATATATCATTTTTATAATATAATTTCTATATATTGATTTTTTTACTTCTTATTGTAACAGATAAAGCTTGACCAAGAACTAAACCCTAGGAGGAGCACTAGGAGCACTCCTCAGCCTTAGAATAAATGAGTGACAAACCTATCACCATCTGGCCAAAAAGCAAAGGGAAAAAATTTATTTTAAGAGGATGCAGAGAAATGACTTTTGATTCTAGAGCCCTTTGTTGTATGCCTATATGACATTTTTGTACATATTGTGTATTGGATATATTTGACATTGTATGCCTATATGGCATTCCCGTAAACTTATATGGCTATTTTGTATATATTTTATAGTTATATTGACATATATTGATGTATGCCTTATCGACGTATATTTATGTATGCCTATATGGCCATTTGGTTAATACAAATCTTTTTTATTGATGGTATCCATATTTGCATTATAAATCCATGGTTCAATAGATATGAGTTACATGTATTCAAGTGTATACTTTACAACTTATGTGTATACTTTGTGACTTATGTGTTTTCATGTGTATACCTTGTATTCATGCATATACTTTGTATTAATTTATGTATACTATGTATTCGTGTGTATACTTCAAGGCATACGTGTTTTTGAGTACGTGTGCTTCCCTTATTCACATGTATGCTTGAATTATTCACGTGTATACTTATTAATTGGTTAGCCCTAGCATTGATCATTGTTGTCCTTCATGGTTTGTCTTGAATATTTATTGATTGATGCTAAACAACTTTATTAGTTTTTGCTAAACAACTTCAATATTTCTAGGAATACTAGTAGAGTTACAAATTACAAAATTGCACAAATTGAAAAGATTAACTGTAAATAAATGCATTGATTATTAACTTGATAATTGATTAAGAATGAGTATAATATATATCAAGAGATGAGCCTTCTAGAATGAAAATTGCTAACAAGAAAATAGGCAAAGCATTCTGAATACTTTGAAAGCAATAATCCACCCAAAATTGCAACATGAGAGAAGGCTTATTTAAGATCTTTGAGCAATGTATTTCCTAATGCTCCCTTGTTCTTACATATCCCAATTTAGTTTAATTCAAAGAGTTCCATCAAATACTTTATCTAAAATAAAAAAATGTTTTCATTAGTATTTCATGAGATATTTCATAAAACGATTCCAATATATTTAATCTTTTGATTGGAACAAATCAATCAAACAAACGATACATAATCTTCACAACACTTGCAAAACATAATATTCATAATAAATGATGAGTAGTTAACTTCTTGACACATTATCGTACAAACATTTATCTTGAATAGTCTTTAAACATTTTCACAACATAATCCTCACAGTACAGAATGAATTGTTATGTTCTTGATCCATCACCATATAAACACGTCAAAATATGTATACATCAACTTTTTGCAATATTATTTCTTGTATAGGAAATGGACTTGGGAGAAAGCTTTATAATTTATAATACAAATAAGAAATGAACTCAAGGGTGAAAACTTTATTTATCACACCAAATAATAAATGTATGTGAGAGCATCACTTGTTTCTTTTAAACTCCAATTTTCAAGCATAACAAATCATTTCAAATGAAAATGACAAAATGCTTCACAACCAAAGTTGTTAATTAAGGAAAAATAAAATGTTTCCAAGTTCCACCATTGTACGCATTTACAATTGGTTGCATATTGTTGTAAGGGAAAAGAGGATAATTAAAAAATTTCTTGTGCTTGGTAGACTTGAGGATGATCATATGTTTTTTGTGTGGAAAACTTAGAATTCTCAACTATCGTGTGAATGTTTCTCTTTTCAATTGTTTTGCATGTCATCATAAAGGATCGAGCTGGTTGAACGTAGTTTGGAGTGATTTGGTGTGTTTGGGTGTGAAAGAGGACCATGTCTAGCGTAAAAATACCTATCGAGACGCGTTGGAATAGTTCATTTGGTCACATAAGTTGCAGAATGAAATTTGCACCACATTACAACTTTACATTGCTTACATTTGACACTTTTTCCATCAAGTAAAAAATAGACACCACAAGAAGAAGACTCTAAGATAAAAAAAATTGAGAGAGGTTATTGTAGAGGAGCCCAATGTAATCCCATAGGCTCAGACAGAGAGTTTGTAAGCATCACAGTTTCTGAGTAATATCATGTCAAAGATTGCCACCATTTTGCACTTTTGACCCTTAAGGGATCGAATCGGTTGAACATGGCTCAGAGTGATTTAGAATTTTTTGGTACAAAAGAGGACCATGCCTAGCGTAAATGTACCAATTCGGATGTGTTGGAATAGTTTGTTTGGTCACATAAGCTACAAAACAAAAATTACACCACTTTGCAACTTTATACTAGCATTTGACACTTTTTCCATCAAGTGAAAACTGGACACCACAGGAAAACTACTCTAAGATAACAAAAATCAAGAGAAGTTATTGTGGAGGGGCCCAATGTGATCCCATAGGATCAGAAGAAGAGTTCGTAAGTGTCACAGTTTCTGAGTAATAGCCCATCAAAGATTGCTTCCCTTTTGCGCTTTGGACCCTTAAGGGATCTAGTCGGTTAAACATAGCTCAAAGTGATTTGACATGTTTGGGTGCGAAAGAGGACCATGCCTAGCATAAACATACCCTTCCATACACATTGGAATATTTTTTTTGGTCACACAAGTTGCAAAATGAAAGTTGCACCACTTTGCAACTTTACACTGCTTGCATTTGACACTTTTTTTATCAAGTGAAAAATGGACACCACGGGAAAATGACTCTGAGATAACCAAAATTGAGAGAGGTTATTATAGAGGGGCCCAACTCAATCCTGTAGGCATAGACGAAGAGTTCTTAAGTGTCACGATTTTTGAGCAATAGTCTGTCAAAGATTGTTGCCCTTTTTGCACTTTGGACCCTTAAGGGATTGAGTCGGTTGAACGTAGCTCAGAGCGATTCAACATGTTTGGGTGTAAAATAGGACCATGTCTAGCATAAATGTACCCATCTAGACACAATGGAACAATCCGTTTGGTCACACGAGTTGCAGAACAAAATTTACACCACTTTGCAACTTTACACTGCTTGCATTTGACACTTTTTCCATCAAGTGAAAACTGGACACCATGGGAAAATGAATCTGAGATAACAAAAACTAGGAGAGGTTATTTTACAGGGACCCAACGCGATCTCGTAGGCTTAGACAAAGAGTTCGTAAGCATCATGGTTTCTTAGTAATAGCTCGTCAAAAATTGTTGCCCTTTTGCACTTTGGACCCTTAAGGGATCGAGTCAGTTGAACGTAGCTCAGAACAATTCGACATGTTTGGGTGTAAAAGAGGACCATTCCTAGCATAAACGTACCCATCTAGACATAATGGAATAGTTTTTTTGGTCACACGAGTTGCAAAACGAAAGTTGCACCACTTTGCAACTTTACACTGCTTGCATTTGACACTTTTTATATCAAGTGAAAACTGGACACCACGGGAAAATGACTCCGAGATAATAAAAACTAAGAGAGGTTATTGTAGAGGGGCCCAACACAATCCCATAAGCTTAGATGGAGAGTTCATAAGCATCATGGTTTCTAAGTAATAGCCCGCCAAAGATTGATGTCTTTTTGCACTTTAGACCCTTAAGGGATCAGGTCGGTTGAATGTAGCTCTGAGTGATTTGAAATGTTTGGGTGTGAAAGAGGACCATGCCTAGTGTAAACATACTCATCTAGATGTGTTGGAACAGTGTGTTTGGTCACACAAGTTGTAGAATGAAAGTTGCACCACTTTGCAACTTTACACTGCTTGCATTTGACACTTTTTCCATCAAGTGAAAACTAGACACCACAGGAAAATGACTTTGAGATAACAAAAACTGAGAGAGGTTATTGTAGAGGGTCCCAACATGATCTTGTAGGCTCATATCAAAAGTTCGTAAGTGTCACGATTTTTGAGTAATAGCTCGTCAAAGATTGTTTCCCTTTTGCACTTTGGACCCTTAAGGGATCGATTCAGTTGAATGTAGTTCAAAGCGATTCAGCGTGTTTGGGTGTGAAAGAGTACCATGCCTAGCATAAACATACCCATCTGGATGAGTTAGAGCATTTCATTTGGTCACACAAGTTGTCGAATAAAATTTGAACCACTTTACAACTTTACACTGCTTGCATTTGACACTTTTTCCATCAAGTGAAAACTGGACACCACAGGAAAATGACTTTGAGATAACAAAAACTGAGAGGTTATTGTAGAGGGGCCCAATGCAATCCTATAGACTCAAATGAAGATTTTGTAAGAATCATGGTTTCTGAATAATAGCCCATCAAATATTTCTGCTCTTTTGCACTTTGAACCCTTAAGGAATTGAGCTAGTTGAACGTAACTCAAAGCGATTCGACGTGTTTGGGTGAAAAAGAGGACCATGTCTAGCATAAATGTACCCATTCAAATGCGTTGGAATAGTCCATTTAGTTACATGAATTGGAGAACAAAAGTTGCACCACTTTGCAACCTTACACTGCTTGTAATTGACACTTTTTCCATCAAATCAAAATTGGACACCACAAAAAAAATGACTTTGAGATAACAAAAATTGAGAGAGGTTATTGTAGATGTACCCTACATGATCTCGATGCCTCAAATAGAATTCCCGTAACACGATATCTGGGTAGTAGGTCGTCAAAGATTGCTTCCCTTTTGCAATTTGGACTATAAAGGGATTACGTTGCATGAATTACAAATGTTTGAGGGCAGCAATAAATTTCAAATTTGAGTAAATATCATTACAAATTTTTATTTGAATAGACTATATGCTATATTGATATTGATGTATAATCATTAGTTTGATTTGTTTTAATAAATAAAGTTTTTATAATAAGTTAGTCAATTGGTGCTAGTTATAATAAGGAGAGAAGAAAAGAAGAAAAATAATGATTAGTAACCATCAATGGTTATTACACTCACTATATTAATAATATGATGTTTATAATAAAATTATATTTATTTGGTTGTCCTAATTCTTCTATTTGTGCTACAATTGTTTAATATGTTTCATACATTGTTTTAAAACCCAAGTGCTTGTACTTGTAGGCACAATGCCTTAGGTACTCCATTTTCACAAATCTTTTACAATGTCACTCATACATTTGAGATTCTCTTATAATGTCTACATCATAGGTGCTCATGATGAGGTTAACTTAAAATGAATAACTTGAGATTCACTCGCTAAGCTTCACACGCTCTTTTATAATGGCTTCAAATCAGAATTGAGATTTGTCAAGATCATCAAATTAATGATGTTGCATTGCTTTTTTGGCTGAGATTCTCTTGGATGGCTCATAAATCAACATTTTCTGCAAGGAGACACCAATCAATTTTAGTAGTTTACTTACAAATAGGCAAAGTAAAAGAAGAAAAAGAAAGAGCATCCAAAATGGAAATGAAATGAAAATAGATGGAAGGAACTTACATACAACTTATCCACACCATTTGGTTCCAAGTTGGGAACAAAAAGACATAAATCTTGATGCTTCCATTGAGGATAGGCATGCCAGTCTCTCAACTTAGTCACTCTTGGTCATACATTTTCATTGGGAGTTCCAAGATACCTATTGCACACAACACCTCTCATTAATAGAATAACTTGAAATTTGAGATGCTCTTATAATGTTTACATCATAGGTGCTCATGATAAGGTTGACTTCAAATGAATAACTTGAAATTCCCTCACTAAGCTTCACACACACTTTTATAATGGCTTAAAACTCATAATTGAGATTTGTCAAGATCATCCAAATAAGGATGTTGCATTGCTTTTTTGGCTGAGATTCTCCCAGATGGCTCATAAATCAGCATTTTCTACAAGTGGACAACAATCAATTTTTAGTAGGTTACTTACAAATAGAAAAAGTAAAAGAAGAAAAAGAAAGAACATCCAAAATGGAAATGAAATGAAAATAGATGGAAGACACTTATAGACAACAAATCCACACCATTTGGTTCCAACTAGGGAACAACAAGGCTTAAATCTTGATGCTTCCATTCAGGATAGGCATGCCAGTCTCTCAACTTAGTCACTCTTGGCCATACATCTTCATTGGGAGTTCCAAGATACCTATTGCACACAACAACCTCTTATGAATAGAACATGAATAGAACATAACCAAAATATTACTTTCCAACCTTTTGGAAACTTGTAACCTATTATAAAAAAAACACAATTTAATATTCCACTTAGTTTACTAATCTATTGAGAATATCCTACATCATTTTTTTCGCATATTTTTGAGAAAAAGTGAAATACCATTGAACTATGTATCCTTTTCCACAATTCTAAACATAAAGTATGCTACATTTGCAAGTTTGATAACTTCATCAATCACCTACATACATGATATAAACATTAGATGATAGCATTTGCATCATAGCATTGGCATCATACAAATTAATGTTCATACAAGTATAAATTAATAGGAACCAATGTGCATACTTACAAATTAATCCAACGAACCATCCGGGTCTGCTCTACTCTTTATCGTGTCAAGTATTGTCTCATGGTCAAACTCATAGACATTCCACAAGTTCTTGTTCAAAGGTCTACCCCCATATTTAGTCAAATGAACATTAGATGCCACAACAAGGTTTGAGTAATCATGAATATTCTGATGCCTGTCAAAGTCCTGAAATAGCCAATATTTAACACTCTTATGTGGGTACCTTCTAAGCCATGTTCTAATAACAACAACTAAGCCTGCAAGGTATTCGATGTTTTCTCCATCTATAACTGGGGCCTCCAATTTCTTTTTGGCCTCAACATAATGACACAAGTAATAGTATATTCCCTCTTCCTTGTCTTCATCTACAATAATTGCATAAACATGCCCTACATTGATATGTGCAACAAATCTCTTAAAATTAGTCAACATTACAAATACACTACAAAGTAAGATAACAATAGGAATTTCAAAAACCAAGCAAGTAGATATATTACTTGGTTGAACTAGATATTATATGTGGTCAAAGTCGACCGATGAATCCATCTCTGTTAGTTCCAATGTCGTCAAAGGGCGATACATGTGAAGTGGGCTAAGATAACTTAATGACCATTTCTCAACCCACTACTTTGACTCACAATCATCCCAAACTTGCATTGTACATGAAGAACAAAATCATGCCATCTTTTGTGTATTGATACTCCATGAACCTGCACTTGAGCTAGGGAAAGAGTGTAGCTCACACGATCCTATCAATGTACAACAATCCTCATATGGTGCAATGTTAGTATCATCCATCAACTAAAAAAATTTACAAACTAAAGACGTACTTTCATTACCTAGACCCATTGAAACATTACACCACTCGACGATTGATTTTGCATCTGTCAACTTTGTTTTATCTTTATACTTTAACTCTTCTCATGCTAATGCTCTTTTCACACATGCTCCTACACCATGATGCTCCCCCTTTCCATGCCTAACCTCACAAAAGTTCCACATATGTTGAACACCTGTAATGACATGCATCTTGCACAACTAGTAGAACATGTGTGAGTTCTTGAACTGTGCTACACAGTTATCCAACCATATTATATGTCGACCGTATGCTATGCCCCTTTGAGCCAAATCATTGTAGAACATCTGGAAGCAACCTTGCACAAACTCTAGAGAATGTGTGTGATCATCACTAATATAAAAGTGATGCTCCCTCAATACCTTCCTTTGGTCCTCTATACTATCAACTGCATGAATGAATGTTATGTGCGCAAATATCGAAACCTGTGTGGAGTTGTAATATTGTGACTGCACCTCACACTGTGGTTGTAGAGTGTAGTTCTCTACAAAGTCGACCACTGAAACTATGCTTCCAACTGGAAAGGTGTCCTTACATAGCTTGAATTGTGTGTACAACCATCGAGCTCTATGGGTATGCCTTCCATACTCACACTATATTGTCATGAAACATGGACATAAACTAATACATTGGAATCTTCTGAATAACCAAATCACACATTTTTCTTGATTACCATCTTTTGTAACATATGCCACTGTTTTATACTTCTCGAACTCTACTAGTTTTTGTCCCACCTCATGTGTGCTTTCCATATGTTGACATACTGACATACACTACAAGCCACCTCAACATTGACATGAACCATCCAAGCATAGTTTCCTGTAGAATATTTAGCCATCTTCTATTTCACATAATTTTTTTGATAAGAACTCTCTTGAAGATGTTGGTGGGGATTGTATGCCACAATCCTGCAAAACATCATTAGTATGCAAATCTAAACATATAGAACGATAAACATCATGATGGTTAGAGAATTAAATATGTAGTCTACAACAAAAAGTAGTGTGTGTGTGATTTATCTTGACATAAAAGGTTTAATCATTTCAAAATATCTTTGACAAATTTGAATTTGAGGATAATCCCGTTGAAATTTATGAAAAAATTAAAAAATGCTTTGGATGTGGCTCACAGTTCCGACTATCGATTCTCCTTCTTACCACATCCCTTTGATTCAAAGATGGCCTTATGTTATTCTTCCAATACTCTTCAATTAGTGTTCTCAATGCTTTAACAACTTTTTTATTTTTTCATGGTAGTCTCTTTGAGAATTCCCATAATTCATTTGAATCGGTGCCCTCAATTCTTTGTCGCCTTTCAACAGATCTTGATAATTTTTTTCTATTAATTTTTAATTGTTCACTCGTCTTTCTAATGAGATGAGATCTCTTTGTTTGACTACTTACCAAAGTCGATGTAATGACATGTCGGGTGACATTACTATCCTTTGAGCATGATTTCTTACCCACACTCTCATAAGCATCCATTACATTCTTCACAATTTAGTGTTTTCACTTGAAGCATTCGATGTTCTCAACCTAAGAGTCTTCATGATATTTCTATACTTTATACCCTACATCATTTCAACAAATAGTTGACATCTTGCAATCTCATTTAGCCTTTCAAAGAACAATTTCCAAATCTTATCAACATATCTTCTACAAGTGCATGTTGGAATCTTACCTTCCATGTGCTACAAAATATCCTCATCAATATTAATCAAATACTTTGGCTTTCTACGCAAAATTATAGGTGGTGTTCTCCTAGGTACATACATCTCAACATTAGGAATTTCATGAATATTTAAATGAGGTGGGCTAGATTGTGTACATTCTATCGAGGGTGGAATAGACAACATACCTTTAGGTTCACATGGGGATGATTGTGTACCTTCTTTTTCAAATCTGAGTGATGATGTACTCTCAACTTGAGGTGTGGTGGATGGTGTCCCTTCATATTCACTTGCGGTAGATGGTGTCCTTCCATATTCACTTGTGGTAGATGGTGTTCCTCCATATTCACTTGCGATAGATGGTGTCCCTCCATATTCACTTGTACTTAATGGTGTTCCTTCATATTCACTTG